>ML832912.1:32562-42569 GCA_009831015.1 Picea engelmannii
TGGGCTAGTGTCCATTGAATAAAGGGAAGTTCCTGGAAGAGACCTCTTCCAAGCCATGTAAGTGGATGAAGTGGTCAAGGGATGTCCAAGCAGGTGGATGCAACGCAGGTCAAGGAAGCAAGATGTTACCTATGGGTGCCTTTATAGAAGGCGAGTTGTACTTGTCATGGATGCAATTCTTTCCAAGCCCTGTCATGGATGCAATTCTTTCCAAGCCCATTCATACCTTTGTTCTTTTTGTTATTTTATCTTTTATTGCTTTTTTCTTTTTTCTTTTGCTCAAGAGATAATCAGGGGACACTGCCTTGGCATGGTGACTAGTGGTGACAGCGTTACCCACAAGTACTTTCACAGAAATGAGAAGGTTGGCTCATGATGAGACCCCCTTTCCCTTGGCCATGCAACCAAAGGTCATTGCCTTGGCGTGGTAACCAGCTGATGGCAATGTCATACTGCTAGGTACCCATGGACCTAATAGGATGGCTCGTGATGAGACCCCCTATCCTCTGGTTAGGTCTTGTTTTATTATTTTTTTAGGGTCCATCTTGTTTCTTGTTTGAGAAGCCTTTTATTGCTTTCTCGAGGATCCCTGGGCGAAGCATCTCAAGGTTTTATTCTTAGCCTTTTATCTTTTACCAGCTTGCTTTTACCTTCTGGGCCTTTAGCCCCTTCTTCCCACTAGATAAGGTGCAACCCTAAAATAGGTCAACCCAGTGCCCAAACAAGTGGAATGGGATAGGTGAGCAGGAAACAAGATGAAAAAGTGATGCTGTGAAGGGAGCGGATGATGGCTTCTCAGAGATGACCCCCAGTGGCTAACCAAAACCAACAAACACGGGCTTACTAGGACATCTTGTCAATCCCCAAAACATGGTCAAGTGGGCAAGTGTAAGGTCCAAGCAGTCGTTTGAAATAAAAGGAATCAGATGCATACATTCATTGGTTTTAATGATGAATGTGACACATACCATGATACCTGAACTAATTACCTCATGAAGCAAGAACCCTTTTTTACACAAGACCAAGCCGATGGTGGTGGAAGCTGCTGCTGCTGACAGGATAAGGATGTTGGAAGAGAGAAAAGGTGGGCCCACCAAGGCCATGCTGAAGTCAATCCTACTCTTGGTACTCCATGTCTAGGACCTGTGGGCCTCGAGACATGATCTTCTAGTTATCCTTGAAAGTGGGGGATAACATCTGGCTCCAACTCGGGGACATGTGCTCACCGTAGAGCGCATGAGAACCTCAGCATCTCTGGCATAACCTGCTGACCTGCTCGATCTCAAGTAGAAGCATTAGTAATAAAATGGGGTGGTAATGCCACCCCAACATATATGGATACATATAGACTGAAATGAAACAATCAATAATGTGAATGTGAAAACTACTTACCTGTACTTACCTGTTGGCCGGATGTTGAGTGTAGTCAAACAACCAATGAAGCCAATCTAGCAGCGTTCCATGATACTTGCTTTTGTGCTTCATCATAAACCAAAACAGTGATAAATCAAGCACAAAAATGACATGGGTTATAACATGTATCATATCATCGGGAATCACAAAGTCTAACTCATGGAGGCGGGTGGGAGGGATAAAATCCTGCCAAGTCAATCTCTGATAAAAGTGCTCAATCCACTTTAGGAAGGGGTCATGAAAAATCCAAGGTTCAGAACACTGACTCAATAGGTTTGCAAACTACCCAGGACATCTTCACACTCTGAAGGGACTGACAAGGATATAGCGGGTGACTGGAAAATTCCTAAGGGAAAGTTGAAACATAGAGATGATAGACTTGAACTTGTAGTTTTCAACCAACCCTTGTATTCTAGGGTTTTCTTCAGAGGAAACTCAATATAAAAGATATAATTCCCAACTACACCTTTAATGATACAGCAAGGTAAGGTGACAAGACGTGGCTGGAGATAAATGTCATGAGAATCTTTCTTTAAGCAAACAATGTTCTTACTCCTTTCAAAACTTGAGAACAACGGTGGTTGATAGTCATCTTCATAAAATAAACCCAAATGATCGGAGGAGCAATCATCAAAGTCCTCAAGGTATGACTGAAAATTATCAGGAAAACAAGGTACTAGGTCATCCTTGGTTTTTTGGAAAGTATGGGTAAAAATCTCATCTCCTTGTTGCCATTGGTCAAGAGTAACTTGCTGTGATAATTGCAAAGGCAAGACTTGGAGATGACTCTCTATGTCATATATGGGATCCATATCATAACCAACTATATCCCACCTATGTCTCCCAACATGTATGAACTCATCCATATCAAATGTGTCAGAATCAGTATCATAACATGGAAGATTCATATGCTCATCTATCTCCCCCTCTAAATCATAAGGTAGAAAATTATCAAAATTTTCGGGAGGAGGATAACATACTATTTCTTCTTGTGCAGGAGCTTCAAGGACTTTGGCGTTTCCAACATGCGTTATTGTTTCATCCTCATGGATTGCCCCTTTGTCTTCAAGAGTACAGCAAAGAATATTTACTTTGTTCGGGGATTCCATTTCTTCTTCACTCTCTGAATCAATGAACAAGGTATCATCAAAATCCTGAAAAGGGAAGCAGCTAAACTCAATGTCTTGTTGTTGTGCAGGTAGAAAAATCTTGTGGACTGCTTCATCAGGAGGAGGAGTACATGCTGATTTTTTATCGTCTTGTTCGGGTTTCAGCTCCTTAGCTGCGTTTTCAATGATTCCTTGCTCTTGGAAAACCTCATCAAGAGCTTTCTCCTTAGTATTCTGTTGGTCAATAACTCGTTTCCCTTCTTCTTGAAAATCAGCAGTAGAAGTCTCAAGGGAAACTAGCTTCTCCAAAGTGAGAGCGTCTGAGGTATCTTCATAATCATTGATATTGCTTCCTAGGGAAAAAACGTATTTTATTCTAGACAAAAAGATATTTTCCTCGATTTGTAAGGCCATGTTGCCAGCTTCATGGAGTGTCTTTGGATTCTTTTTACTCAGGAGAAACCCCAAATGCACCAAGAGTGCATTGGTAAAGAGATACACGAACTCCTTATCCTCAGGATAATAGTCTCTAGGAAGCTGGTACAACAAACCCTCAAATCTATTTCGAAAGTTGAAAACAGTCTCATTTTTAGCTTGTTTTGCATACTGGAGTCTTTTTAGCAATGTTTGGATCTCTTCCAATTTTATGCGCCATTGTTTGAGAAAGACTTCTAGCTGGTTCATGGAGGTGATGCTAGCATCGGGAAGATCATCATACCATTTTTTAGCATTCCCGTGAAGAGTGGTGGGAAAAATTTTCATCGCTACATCTTCAGCATCATCATTAACAGGATGGAGTCCAAAATAAGAATAAAAATCATTCATATGAAAATCAACTCTTTTTGCATCACTACCAGTGAATTTAGGGAGCCATCTTCCTTTTATCGGGGGCATTTGTCATGGGTATCCCGGGATTTTTTTCATGTCTAAAGGCTTGTAGTTCCCAAGATCCCATTGTGAAGTCACAGTTGGCTTCGTCATCAGTGGAGTCGCCAGATAATTTTCTTGAAACTATCAAAAGATAAGGGAAAACACCCTAAGTGGAGTCGCCAGGTAAGCTTGTAAGAATAAGACTCTCTTGAGGCAAGGCTTACCAAAAAGTGTCGTCTTGAGGAGAATTGACTCGGTGTTTCCCGACAACGGCTCGAAAATGTTATCGCGCAGTTTGTAGCAAGGATAGAGGGCTTGAGTTTTGTAGGTCAAACTGGAAAAACAGGAACCTTTCCCACCCAATGTCACCACGATGGGGAGGTTCTTTCCATTTAGGGAGGTGAGGCCAAAGGGATACGTCCCCGGTGACCTGGGGTTTTGAGGAGGCAAGAGGATAGTAAGACAAAGATAAAGAATCCCCCCCTCACAAGTCACCACCGAGCAGATAGTCCGGCCAAAGGCCAATTTAAAGTAAACCCCCAAAGAAAGTATACTTGCCTGGAACAAAGCAACAACAAATTGATATGTGCAAGCTATGTCTCAATGGGGTTAGTACTTCATAATAATAGATGACTATCTGAATAAATATAAGCAATTGGCAATAAATGTTGACGAAGTCAATGTTTATCAATAGCAATGAAAATTTATAACACTTCACCAATAGATATTGAAAATATGGCATTCAATGTAACCAATCAATACTTCATTCAAATAATGCCTTAACCATTACCCAATTGCTCATGAATAAAACGATGTTGCACTAATGATGTAATAGCATGAGATGACGACAACAATTAGGGTTAACTGGGTTAGCGTTTAGACTAGGGTTAGTAGTTAGGGTTTCAATTCAAAAGTTTTGAGAGTGTTGTAATCAAGTTTCACTTCAATGCTGGAGGACTTTAGATCAGTGCCTTAGGGTTGAATGGAGTCAATAATGAAGGGTGCAAGAGTTGAAGGAGACAAAGACTAAGGACTAGAGGGAGAAGTTTTGAGGTGTTGCTAAGGCAAGGCCTTAAAATCAAAACCCTAGGGGAGAGAGGCTCACTCCGGTGTTGCTACAGCAAGGCCTCGTGCTCTCTCCTCCTTAGATAGAAAAACGGCTAGAATAAAAGATAAACTTGAGACAAGAGGGTTGATAAGACAAAGTGTTGCAGCAGCAAGGCTCCACTAGCAAACCCTAGAAAAATCGGCCCTGAAGTATAGAAACCCTAGGCTTCGGGACGTCTCCTTCTTCTCAGCTTGTAAAGGTGCGGCTAGATAAAGGGAAGAAGAAATAGTAGTGTAGCTACGACTAGGCTCTTTCTTCCTTCTATAATGGCTGAAAATTTCTCTATCAGGGGACATGAGACAAGGACCTACTTGTGTGCTTGTCACCTAGGGTTTTGATTTAGCAAAATCATAAATAAATGCAAGAAATTAAACTACAACCATTCATTTAAGAAGTTTTGCAGAAAAATACTTACAATTCACCAAGAAATAACCATGCAAACCCTAGTTGTAACACCTTCCTTCAAGAGAAATGCCAAAATATGCCAAAAAATGTCTTCCTTCAACAAATGCGCCTCACTAAATCAGCCAAATACCCAAGAGAGGGCGAAAATTTCAGACCTCCTTTTGGAGTGAATGAGTGATGATCTAAAAATGAAGGAGAAAATCCTCCATTTATACAATATCATGACCTAATTTTACTTTTTAGGTCATGTAAAAGGCTGACAAGGCCAAAATACCAAAATCATAATGTTTTACATTAAATTGTCAAATTAAATCCTAAGTCAAGTTGAAAAGAGAGTAAAAGCCCCTCCAAGGGAGACGTTAGCCCCTTTTTGGGCAGATGGGGCGTCTTGGAGCAAAACGTTAGCCCTCCTTGGGCTTCTCCAACCTGCCACACGTGCCACTGCTGCCTAATCTGCCTCCCAAAACGTCCATGATGCTGGGTGATGTCATGGTCAAGGTGGTGACATCCTAGGCCTTCCAAGGTCAACGTTCCACTGAGAAAGGGTCATCCCCCCTAGGTCAAGCTCTGCCGGGGTGCCTCTGGTGGAACGTCCTCTTCTCCTCTGGTGCAAAGCTCCAGATCCATCTCTATCTTGTATCTGGCCCCTGATGGGATCTCAGCATCCACCTGATGGGCTCTTCAGCCCCATGGAGGTCCGAACTGATCATCTCCCCATGTGTACCGGTCTAAGATGGTACCTGTCTGTCAGTCATGGTCCTGTACATCAAAGGTTACGCCMTCCATGGGCTCATCAGTCACAGGGATCATAGCAATGTCAATCACATTTCATCATCAATATTATTAAACATATACATAAAACCCCTGATAAATCAATCAATAGCTCAAAGACGTTATACAAASCTACAATACAAGTCTGGTAAAAGGGCAAGGCATCTTATTGGGCTAGTGTCCATTGAATAAAGGGAAGTTCCTGGAAGAGACCTCTTCCAAGCCATGTAAGTGGATGAAGTGGTCAAGGGATGTCCAAGCAGGTGGATGCAACGCAGGTCAAGGAAGCAAGATGTTACCTATGGGTGCCTTTGTGGAAGGCGAGTTGTACCTATCATGGATGCAATTCTTTCCAAGCCCATTCATGCCTTTGTTCTTTTTGTTATTTTATATTTTATTGCTTTTTTCTTTTTTCTTTTGCTCAAGAGATAATYAGGGGACACTGCCCTGGCGTGGTGACCAGTGGTGACARCATTACTCACAAGTACTTTCACAGAAATGAGAAGGATGGCTCGTGATGAGACCTCCTTTCCCTTGACCATGCAACCAAAGTTCACTGCCYTGGCGTGGTAAACAACGGATGGCAATGTCATACTGCTAGGTACCCATGGACCTAATAGGCTGGCTCGTGATGAGACCCCCTATCCTCTGGTTAGGTCTTGTTTCATTATTTTTTTAGGGTCCCTCTTGTTTCTTGTTGAGAAGCCTTTTATTGCTTTCTCGGGGATCCCTGGGCGAAGCATCTCGAGGTTTTATTCTTAGGCTTTTATCTTTTACCAGCTTGTTTTTACCTTCTGGGCCTTTAGCCCCTTCTTCCCACTAGATAAGGTGCAACCCTAAAATAGGTCAACCCAGTGCCCAGACAAGTGGAATGGGACAGGTGAGCGGGAAACAAGATGAAAAAGCTAGGTTGTGAAGGGAGCGGACCTAAGTTGCAGGAAACGCCTCCCCCCCCCCTCGATTACAGGCAGGAAACCGGTACGATACTCGGAAACCGGTACTGTACGGCCAGGAAACACCCCCGGTCGTACCGTACGACGTTTCCTGATTTGGAAACGTCGTATAGTACGGTCGACGACGTTTCCTGGCCGTACTGGCCTGTACGACCAGCGTTTCGGGCGTCTTTGAGGCGAAATAAGAAAAAAAAAAGGGCCATGGGGCCCCCAAACAGTCAAATATATATTTTTTTGCATTTTCTATGTTTTTCTTGCATCATTATTGCATTTTTTTTGCATCATTATGTTTTTCTTGCAATATAATGTCTTATTTTTTAAAAAACTATATATACATATATATATTTTTTAATTTTTTTATATATGGCGTTTCCTCGGACGTTTCCATTTTGGGGGGGCCTGTTTCGTACCGTCCCGGTTTCAGAAACTTGGAAACGTTTCCCCATTTCGTGCAACTTAGGAGCGGACGATGGCTTCTCAAAGATGACCCCCAGTGGCTGACCAAAACCAACAGACACAGGCTTACTAGGACATCCTGTCAATCCCCAAAACATGGTCAAGTGGGCAAGTGTAAGGTCCAAGCAATCGTTAGAAATAAAAGGAATCAGATGCATACATTCAATGGTTTTAATGATGAAAGTGACACATACCATGATCCCTGAACTAATTACCTCATGAAGCAAGAACCCTTTCTGACACAAGACCAAGCCGATGGTGGTGGAAGTTGTTGTTGCTGACAGGATAAGGATGTTGGAAGAGAGAAAAGGTGGGCCCTCCAGGGCCATGCTGAAGTCAATCCTGCTCTCGGTACTCCATGTCTAGGACCTATGGGCCTCGAGACATGATCTCCTAGTTATCCCTGAAAGTGGGGGATAACACTGCTGAATAAAATGAATCACTCGGCTAGATCAAATGATAAAAGGATCTTTGCCGGAATACAATAAGAAAACTAAATTATAATACCCGATAATAGATGAGCACTGCGGGATCAATGGATGAGCTGGAACTATGGCAGCGCGCACAGTAACTGCTGAAAGTCAGGAAAGTTTTCCTTGGTGGCTATACCTCTCGGAATGGCCTGGATATTGTTGCAAATGGTGCGCCCTGCTCTAGCTCTTAGTCCTGGTTACTGACTGCCCCCTCGGCTGATGTGTCTAGACCTTGGATGGATCCCGCCTAGGGGAATGCGCTCCTCTCTCACTGGAAAACTATGCCCTAGTGATTCCACCGTCGGAATCGACTGAGATGTATCTCAAAATGATGTCCTTGACCTACTGTGAAATGGGTTGGAAGGGTTTCCCTGGATCTAATCTGATGCTCGCTCAGGAATCTCGAATGTGTCCGCCAAAATTGTCGCACTCCCAACTATGGAAAATTCGCCCCAGATGATTCCTCCATCGGAATCTGACGAGGAACCAGGCGAAAGATGCGCCTTGCCTTCCTCTCAACTGGGTCGGAGGGGAATCTCAGAACTCTCCCTCGATGGGACAAGTCAATGCACTGAACCTCCTCAGAAGTTGCGCCCTCACCCTGGATAAGTGCGCCCTTGCTGTTGGAACCTGTGTAGCTACTGCTGAAAAATGATGGAAGACCTGTGTGATCTTCCCGGTGACTAGGGTGTGTCTGTCAACACCGAAATCAACCAACCGGTATCTTCCTCCTGGAATCCACTGAACTATCTCTCCTGAGATTTGCCTCTCTCCTCAATGACAAGTCAAAATTTGCATAATAATGAATTAGGTCGCTGAACCTTCTCTTATAGCTTTTCTAAACCCTAATTGAATGTTTAAACCCTAATTCGCTGTTGACGTCCAATTTTAGCTCATCTGTTCTACTTTTAGCTCATAATGGCTTAAAAGCGCTTTTAAACACTTAGCTCAATGTCGCTTTCCGAACATAACATCTTTGACTGGAGTGACCTCTAGTAACCTTGTTTACCCCTTTTCTGGCCCTGGCTATAGTCTAACGGGGTGGTTTAGATCATTAAGTCTCCTCTTTGGAGCTCCTGTTTGGAAAGGGACATTACAGTCCAACTCCAACTATCCCTCCTCATCCAATGGGGGAAGCTCCTCTGATGTGCTAATAAATTGTCCCACTGTCTTTTTGAGACAAGATACGTGGAACACGTTATGAATCTTTCTCCCCTCTGGAAGCTCTAGCTCATAAGCAACCTCGCCTACTCGGCGCATGATCCTGTAATGGCCATAAATCTGGGCTTGAGCTTCTCGGGCCCACTCTTCTTCAGAGATGACTGTCTGTAAGGTTGGAGTCTTAAGAAAACCAAATCCCCAACCTCAAAGTTGCGCTCTATCCTATGCCTATCCGCACTCATCTTCTATCGGTTTTGTGTCGTCTGCAGGTTCTCTTTCAACAACTTGAGAATCTCCTAACTCTCCATGATCCAATCCTTGGCCTTTGAAGCTCTGCTCTCCCCGAAAACCAAGTCTACCAGAGTGGGAGCATCATATCCGTACAATGCTCGGAAGTGTGTCATACCAATAGACATGTGGAAAGTGGTGTTGTAGCAGTGCTCTCCTAAATGTAGCCACTTGACCCATGTTCTCTGCTGTCCACCTACATAGTTCCTCAAATATCCTTCAACCCACTTGTTGACAATCTCGGTCTGCCCATCTGTCTGAGGGTCATAGCTGGTGCTGGGTGTCATCTCTGCCCCCACCAACCTAAACAACTCTCTCCAGAATGTCCCCATGAACCGACTATCCCTGTTATTGACGATGTTCCTCGACAACCCATGAAGTAGAAGACCTCCCTGAAGAATATCTTGGCTACCTGAACTACGTTGTACTCTATCGAAATGGCATAGACGTGAGCAAACTTGGTCAATCTGTCGACCACTACATAGATACGGTCCTTACCCTGGACCTTGGGTAGGCCTGTGATGATGTCCATCTATATAGTCTCCCATTTCTGCTCTGGAATGGGGAGTGGCTGAAGTAGCCCTGCTGGAAGAGCATGCTCTGACTTGTTCTACTGGCAAGTCACACACTCATTGATGTGTCTCATAACGTCTTGTTTGAGGCCCTTCCATGAGAACCTCTCCCTGATCTGTTTGTAGGTTTTGAAAAACCCCTGATGGCCTGCTAGTGGTGAATCATGAACTGCTGTGAGGATCTTCTTCTTGAGCCCTGAATCTGGCACCGAGTAGACTCTGTTCTTATAGAATATGACATCGTCAATGACCCTATACCTGTCATCCTGTATTTGCCCATCCATAACCTCACAAGCGAACTTGTTCTTGGAATATTCCACTAACAAGTGGGATTTCCAATTTGCTGAAATCTCCATCAAAGAACATGCCGCAGGTCTCCTCGATAGTGCATCAGCCACAATGTTCTTCTTCCCCTTGACATACTCTAT
>ML832914.1:18158-52436 GCA_009831015.1 Picea engelmannii
ATTCATAAATGCAATTCAGAGAGTATTTCGCTTGAATGTGCAAACTCTCACCTAACAGCTAACATACACAATTCAAGTTTTACTAAATCAAGTTAACTGTAAAAGTTTTTCCATTCTTTATTTCCTTCCAACATCATAACTAGATGCATTATATTAGACATACAATAGTAGCGAATTCATTGAGAATAAGTAAAATGTATGCTATCAACTATTTAATCAAAAAAAAATTCAACTAGGGAAGAGTAGATGGACATATATGTGTAAAATGTTGCAACAAAAAATGGAACAACCAAGTTCTGCCCAACCATAGAATGGACCAACCAATGTACTTGTTTCATTCATCCCCTAGCCTGACCATGAATCCATGAGGGCAAACTCCATAACTCCTCCTCAACTATTGTACTCTTCTCGAATTAGAAAAATTGTCCTTGCCTCACACTCAACAAACCAGTTTTCATAACAGCAAGTGATAACCTCTCCTTAGCATACTAGGAAATGTCCTGCATCCTCCCATATGGTATATATGAAAAATAATTTGTGCCTAGGTCTTTTCCCCTTGGGAATTTTCACAGATTTACAAATCCATGATTTTCAGGGGCTGCCAATGACCAAATTCCTTATTTTCCACTTGTAACATTAAGCCTCGAGGTAGTTCCAACATGTTCCCCACTCATGGAGTGATGGTCAGTTGATTTCAACCTGGCTGTTCCATTTGTCTCTCAGCAATAAATATAAAAAATATTTTTTTCTTACAAGTGTCATAGTCAAAGAGTTGGTTGGGAAAATACAATATTTGTCCAACAGTCACCAAAAATAAATTACAATTATCTAAATTTGAAATTCGGAACTACCATAAATGGCAATAATTTTCCAATTTCGAATTTACCAAAAATGGAAATAAATTCTTAAGCATTTTTTAGACTTCAATAATAATTTATTTTTGGGGATGTTACAATAACTCTCTAACCATGAGGAGTTATGTGACGTTCCACATACCACCAGAAATGGAATGCCATGTAATATCCATCTAGAATATTCTTACCTGAAAATGTATCAAAACTCATACCATTATCCATCAAACGAACATGGGTCCATTACCCAAACCTTTCTCCAACTTCACATGGCCATAACTCTCTAACCGTGAGGAGTTATATGACACTCCACATACCACTAGAAATGGAATGACATGTACTATCCATTTGGAATAGTATTACTATCAAATGTATCAAAACTCATACCATTATACATTAAACAAACTTGGTTCCATTACCCAAACCATTGTGCTACTGGAATTTTCTACCAAACTTTCTTCAAGGGTTGACATGAAGGACAACCAACCCAAATAATGAATAATATCCCCCTTTGGCATTGATGGAAACACTCTAATGAAATATTGAATTCATATCACTCATTCTCCACTTGTGACTATTTCTCCCCCTAGAACCATGCCTCTATGCTCTTTCTCCAAGAATTTACCTTTGCATCTAATAAATCTCTCCCCCTTTGTCATCAATGAAAAATGTATCTTTCCATCCGTGGTTGCTCCCCCTAAATGAACTTTCCTTAGGGATACTCCCCCTGACTGTTCAAGACTCTACTTGTGCAACTGTCCATAATGATAACCCATTTATCACTATACTATCATGAAGTCTTGATTAATCTATCAAACTGTACTTTTGTTAACTGACTACTTTGGATTTGTCTTCTCAAACTCTGCAAGATGATTGAAGTATGGTTCTTTGGTATGTCACAACTATAACATAGACACCCCTGTCTAATATTCATATTACCTGGGAGTACCTAAGACATATGGCTCAAAACAATTCCTTCTCTGATGTGTATTCATCATCATCTTCATTGGAAGATTCATCATCATGTTCATTGGTAAATTCATCATCTTTATGATCTCTAACTTCTTTCTTTATATCCATGGATTCATATTTCACTACAATGCATTAAATCACAATCTCTTGTACATATTCCTTATTTACCTTTCCTTCTTTTCTTTCAGTTATTTTCCAAACCTTTCTGTATCTGACATCTTTCTTTTTCTTTGTAGAATTTTCTTCACCTCGTTTTATTGCCAATATTGCGATCTATAGTACCTAGTATTTTTTCATGTGTTCTACTTGTTTTCTTCTCCATACTTTCTTATATGTGATATCAATGTTCTCTTTCATGGAAGTATCTATCATGCTTCTGCAATCACTAGGTATGTGTCCATATTTATGAAATTTGTAACATTCAATGTTATGTGGGACCACATAGGAACTTCTTGCTTGAACATTTATTTTATAATCCTTGCAATATGAAACCTTATGTCCAAAATTAGTACAATAAAAATGATGACCAGAAAATAAATTTGCATACCTAGGAGTGAATGATTTTCTTTGTGGTGTAGTCCTTCTGAATTTATTCCTTGACTGATCATGATCATAATTGAAACTTCTTTGTGGCTTGAACATGGATGGTCTTCTTGAAGATATATATTCAATAGTTTTCTTATATTCTAGTTGACCATGATTCTTTCCTTTGAGTAATTCTACATAACTCATTTTATTTTCTTCATTCTTCTTTTCTAGAAACCTAGAGTGCTTCTCTTCATTCTCTATAACTGATGTGGATGTTTATGTCTCTTCAATTTTCTTATTGAGCTGGACGATTTTACTTCTTAATGTGAAAAATTCTTCTTCAAGCTTCTCAACCTCTTCTTCGTTCTTCATTATCTGAGACTCCATGACTTCTTCTATTCTTTTCGCTTCTCCAAGATGAATTTTTAATGAGATTATTTCTTCCTCAAGTCCTTTCTCTTCTTGACCAAACTATGCCTCAAGATGGTTTAGATCGTTAGCCATTTCCTTAAGATGATTTGTTGGTATCTTGAAATATGAAATAAAGGAAGGTGTGGTGGGTGCAGGGAGACCTGTGAAGAGTGCAGATATGAGAGGAAAAACTCTCGGGTTCAAGGAAGAACTGTAAAAATAAGCATTCTGGTCACAGTAAATGGCTGAGAAGGTTATGATAAAATATGATAAAATAGGTTGGTCCTTTCTTGGTATCATGTAAACCATTTCAAATATCCTCCAGGAGGAGGAGAGTAACCTCTGTATCTATTGTTGTCGAGCTAGAAGAAAAGATTATGTTACAAAGAATCATGGTCTAGCTTACAGGTGGCTAGTGGTAAATACTTTTGGAGTGACTAATCCTATGGTTGGGTGGAAATGGGCATCCCTTTCAACAATCACTTCACATTATCTGGTTCTGATAAGTGTTTTCCCTATTTTGTGTATTGAACTCAAATAATGGATGAATGCTTGGATTTATGTGGATGCGTATTTATAAATGACTTATGTGTGGAATGGTTATGATATGTGTATGCCTCCTTCTCTTTATTAACTTTCACTTTTGACCAATAGTCAGTATGCCCAACTTAGATCCTGAGGCTTCCTGGGACATAAGATTGTAAGAGGACGAAGATGAGAGATATTGTGATAACCTGAACTTGTTCGCCTTAAGAGGATGCCTCGTCCATACCACTTGTCATGTGACCGAAACTTCCAGACCCAAGTCCTGAACCATTTCATGGTAAAATCTTAGGAAGGATAGCTAAGTGGAATCCCTAAAAAGGGGAGGTCCCTTCATTTGGAAGATGATCGGACCAGATCCATTCAAAAGGACACATATTACCAATACGTAGGATCCTTGGGCTAAGCCTAAGAAAGATATGTACCCTTGGCTTCATAGCTCCAAAAGTCTTGGACATTGGAGTATGAGCGATTTCATTAGCCTTATACTGGCCGAAGGTAAGTGGGAGACTTAACTTCTTGTAATATTGTCTGACGATAGAAGGTTCTCCGGGTGGTTGGGTGAACCTATCTCAGAAACTAAATTGGCATGCAAATCCCCAAATGATGGAGCTATGAAGGACCTAGAACCGTAGATCATGGGATCCTTCAGATCCTTTTCTTGGTCATAGATATATCGGGGATGCATGGTGCTAGTCCCTCTAATTCACATATTGGATGCTTCGGAAGGTAAGAGGATTTTTCATAGAAACACTCCCGAAAGCCGAAACCCCAAGGTAACCAAAGCTATAGATCTATAATTCTATGTGACTGGATCTCGACCATTAGATCTAAGGAATGTAGAATCCTAACAATTCAAGGTGACAAGGTGTGGTTACATCATCCAGGGTGACATGGATTTAAACTTGACGAGCCACGTGCCACCATGATCCATGCACACCACCTGCCCCATAGAGCCCTTGAAACATGACATGTGTCATCCTGGGTGAGGGCACATATCATTCCTGACCCATCTATGTGTCAGCCCTAGTTTGTGCCTTCCCAACCAATGTGGCTGGCGACATAATCAAGACCCTGTGAGTTTATACAACTTTAGAGTTTGGACGATATAGTGAGTGGTACAATATAGGAACATCCAACCCAAATCATCGATCCCCGAAGGTTGACATTCCAATAACAATAGTCGATTGTTGAACATAATGGGATTTCAGGAGTTTGGGGATAGTGTGGAGTAAAGAATGTTCGACGACAATCATCGATCGCCGAATGTCAAAGGGCTAGGGGAACGTGGAGAAATTTCAGGACTTCAGGGATTTGGGAAAAGGTATGATGCACATAGATAGTCAAAGCCCCCTCCTTAACCATAGGATCTCAGTAGAATATGTGGACCATTGATTTCCTCTGTTGTTCGGCAATCTATGAATTTGTCAACACTTTTGGGAACTCTTGAAGTCTGGGAACTTCCAAAGTGTCAAGACCTTATTAACATAGGCTCTTAGCTCTCGATTTTTCATCTTGAGGTCACGAGGAGGACCCCACTAGATGGTTTAATCATGTAGTAAGAGATGTAAGATTTGGGAAGATAGTTAAGAGGGTTTTGGCTTAAGTAAAGGACCAAAAATCAACTAGGAAAAGTCAAAATTTGATGCCCCACCCCTAAAAATTCTATTTAGGGTTTTGGAGTGTTATAAATTGGTATCAGATCATGGTTACAACACTTGGCCTACTTGGGATCATGGCATAGTAGCGTAAAAACCATATTTAAATCAATTTAATGGTGACACCCTACCTTACCTTTTTCCTAAAGAGTCTAGTTAAACCCTTGATGAAGAAAATAATGAAAGTCTTCTAATGTATGTGTGTATTCAAGAAATATGACTATGTTCCGTTCATGAACTAATAGGTTTTTAGCTAAAAACAAGTGTTTTGGCATCACTCAAGTGGTTAGTGAATCGCGGGAAACTACAAGCATAAAGGATGGTGACGTGCCAAGAAGTGGGGGATGGATCCGACAATAGAAATGCAGAATATGACGAGAGGAGGGAAACGGATACCCCTCCAGATATGAATGAAACTGTAAGGAACCTCATGGCCAAATTATAAAGTTGCAAGGCCGACAATGACAGATTTATGATGGAATAAGAGAAGCAAACATAAATTAACACAGTCTTGCTACAGAGCTTATTTGACATACAGAGACAACTACATCATGGACCTGTAACTAGTCATGTGGACTGATGACATATGAAGAGAAGAATAATTCCACCTAAGATATGAAAACATGGTCCCATAAGTGGCCACACTAGGAGGATTACCTCAAAGAAGGTCCAACCTAGAGACAAGGGACACCCAAAGAGATCTTCTATTAGAAAAACTAGCTCACATTCTCAAAGGAGAAGGAAGAAGAGAAATGATTCCAAAAGTCATGACCCAAAAGAGTTCAAGAAATAAAAACCACCCTCTTTCGATGGTGATATTAAGAAAGGGGAAGAGGAAGAACCTTGGGTTCTTGGTTTAAAGAAGTAATTCACAGTTCATGACTATTTCGAAAACTTGAAGGCTTGAATAACCATCTTCAACTTCAATGGAAAGGATTTCATTTGGTGGGAAGATATTAAGAATGTGAAAGGAATCCATGAAAAGGACTTATTATGGAAACAATTTGATAAACAATTCAATAAGAAGTATTTTTCAGAGAAATACCTCGAGGAGAAGACTAAGGAATTCTATGAACTCAAGCTTGGACAGCTCAACATGGAGGAATGTATCAATAAATTCCTTGAGTTGTTGAGGTATGTACCCTACATAAAATATGAAAAGGTAAAAGTGCAATGACTTATCAGTGGATTAACTCAGACCTATCGGAACAATATTGAGTTTAACTATCCAAATACCTTAGAAGAAATTATCCAGAAGGCAAGGTACTATTTTGAACAGTTCGGGATTCGGACAGAACCTCGCGAGGATTGGAACAAGAAGAGCGGTTTGAGATTCAATAATAAGGGTTTCAAATCCTCAATATTTAAGAACTATAGGAAAGAATCTAGGATAAGCCTTCCTACTAGAAGTGTATATAAGCATAATTTCCCCTCCTAGAGTGAAAATAAAAATTTTGGACCAACCCCAAGAAAGAAGGATAACCCAAATAAGGAACCCTTCAAATGTTCGGGTTGTGGAGAAGAAAGTATACCGAGGGAATGTCCACACATACAACAAAAAAGTAGGAGAGTTTAAAAAATCCAATAAGCTACCGTTGTTAATGATATGGCTAAGAGTATGCCACTGATTTATGCATTCATGGATAATAAACAAGTTGACCACCAAGCTTCATTGGTGGAGATGGAAGGTATGATCTCCAACCATACAATTTCTATTTTAATTGACCTTGGTTCTAATTTGAGTTATGTGGCCCCTCAGACTATTGATAAGTGTAAAATACAACCACATATACATGCTAAGCCATGGTTGGTACAACTAGTTATTTGCACCAGAATAAAAATAGCGGAGGTCATACCAGCTTGCCAATTCATTATGGATGGATTTCCCACCCAATATACCCTTAACATACATCCCCTAGGATCTTATGACCTATTGATTGGTATGGACTAGCTAGCTACATATAAAACTAAGTTGGATTGTTACCATAAAACCTTAGAATATGTAAATGAAGAAGGGATAAAGATAACCCTCTGAGGAATTCAGAAGCATGTCTCAATGAGACTAATATCATCCCTTCAAATGAAAAAATATTGAATAAAGGGATGTCCTCTATATGCAATACAGGTGTTGGATTTTGTTGAGGATGAAAGACCAAACCTAGAGGACCACTCCATATTAAGACAATATAGAGATGTGTTTCCCAAAGAGGTACTTGGTCTACCTTCGAGAAGATACATTGACTTCTCCATAGAGATTTCACCAAGAGCAGTGCCAGTGTCTAGGACACCCTATAGGATGAGTACACCAGAGCCAGTTTAGCTCAAGCTATAGCTAAAGGAAATGATGGACAAGGGCTACATCCATCCTAGTGTGTCTCCATGGGGAGCACCAGTCCTTTTTCAGAAGAATAAATATTGTACACTTCGAATGTGCATAGATTATAGACAACTCAATAAGACAACCATAAATAAATAGTACCCCTTACCAAAAATCGATGACTTGTTCAAACAATTAGGGGGTGCTCCCATTTTCTCAAAGATTTACTTGAGGTATGGATACCATAAATTATGAATCAAGGATGAAGACATCCACAAAACATCATTTAGGGCCAGATATGGTTAATATGAATTTGTGGTGGTTCCATTTGGATTAACCAATTCCCCTGCCACTTTTGTGTGCTTGATGAATAATGTACTCAACAAATTCCTAGACAAATTCGTATTCGTTTTCATTGAAGATATCCTAATATAATCCAAGAATAGAGAGGAGAATGAAGAACATCTAAAACTTATACTTCAAGTTCTAAGAGATCATCATCTCTACGCTAATTTTAGTAAGTGTGACTTTTTCCAGAAACACGTGCATTACTTAGGCCATGTTATTTATAAAGAAGGAGTGGCAGTAGAAGCTGAAAAGATCAAATATATTATGGAATGACATACCCCAAAATATGTATCTTATATCATATCCTTTATGGGATTAGCAGGATATTATCTAAGGTTCATAAAAGGATTTTCCAAGATTGGTTGTCCATTCACTGCCCTCTAGAAGAAGGGATTTAAATTCACTTGGACATCAGAATGTGAAGAAAGATTTCAGGAATTGAATCACCTTCTGACCCATGCACTTATGATGAAGATTGCAGACTTTGATAATAAATTCCTTGTGTGTACTGATGCCTACAAGGAAGGACTCAAAGGAGTCCTTATGCAAGAAGTATGTGTAATTTGCTACGAATCCAAAAAATTGAATGAGCATGAAATCAAGTATGTGATCTCTGATCTAGAGTTGGTTGCCATAGTGATTTTTTTTTTAAATATGGAGGCATTACCTCCTAGGTAGGATATTTATACTTATGATAGACCATTGTGTGTTGAGGCACTTGTTTGATCAACCAAAAATCAATGTTATACAAGCTAGGTGGATGGATATCCTTAGTGAATTTGATTTTGAAATCAAACACATCAAAGGAAAGGAAAATAGGGTGGCTGATGCATTTAGCAAAAGCATGAAAATGATTCACTTGGCATCGGTGAGCACCTGTGAAACGGATGTTAGGAAAAGACTTAGGAATGCACAAGAAAAAGATGCATTCTTCAAGACCATGACATCGTATCTATAGAAAGAGACCACGAGGCTAAAGTATGAAGGATATATGATGCTAGACAAAGGTATGCTAACTTACATAAAAAGATTTTATATCCCAAGTTGTGATGACTTGAAGAGGTTCATAATGGACGAACTGCACAAGAGACCATATATTAGTCACCCAGTATATCATAAAATTATCACAGCCACTAGGAAACAATTTTGTTGGCCTGGATTGGAAAATGACATAGCTGAATATTTAGATAAATGTCTAGAATGCCAACAAGTTAAGGCATAACACCAACACCCAGCTGGGTTGTTTCAACCTCTACCAATTTCAGAATGGAAATAGGAGATCATCTCCATGGATTTCATCACTGGATTACTAAAATTGTTTAGGAATAATGATGCCATCATGGTAGTGGTGGACAAGTTGAGCAAGTCCACTCACTTCATTCCTATCAAATCAAGTTGCAAGGCAATAGATATTTCCAACATATTCATTAAGGAGATATTCATACTACATGGAATGCCTAGGGAGATTGTATCTAATAGAGACTCGAAATTCACTTCAAGCTTTTGGAAATCCTTGATGGATGGTTTTGAGACTAAATTGTTGTTTAGCACAACCTATCACCCTCAAACTGATGGACAGACAGAAAGCATAAACCAGATATTAGAATACATGCTAAGAATGCATGTAATGAATCAACCTAACAAGTGGGAGGACTACCTGCCACTAGTAGAATTTTCCTACAACAATGGTTATTAAGAATCATTGAAGATGAGCCCTTCTGAATCCCTCTATGGTAGACAGTGAAATACTCTCGTCAGTTGGAGTAGTCCAATAGATAGAATTACAATAGGACCCTACATGATGAAATAAATGGAACAACAAGTGATTCAGATAAAGAAAAATTTGAAAATTGCTCAGTATAGACAGAAACGTTAAGCTGACATAAAGAGAATTCGTAGAGAGTTCAAGACAGGAAATCATGTCTATCTCAGAGTTAGGCCCAGAAATAGTTCCCTGAGAATGGGATCTTGTGCCAATATGGCACATCAATATTGTGGACCCTTTGAAGTATTAGATAGAGTGGGACTTGTAGCCTATAGGATAGCACTCCCTCCCACACTAAAGGCACATACTATTTTCCATGTTTCATTATTGAAGAAATATGTACATGATTCTAATCATATAATTGATTGGTCTATGATCCAGGTGGAGACGGAGGGAGAATTCCTTCCATAACCTCAATGCATACTAGACAGGAAAGAAACCCCACTCAAGAATCAAATCATTGCACAGGTCAAGTTGCAATGGAAACACTTTGGCCCAGATGAGGCTACGTGGGAAATGGAGGATTCCATGAAACATGCATATCCATTTTTGTTCACTTCTGTATATACAAAGCATGTTGGCAGATAGCACATTGAGGATGATGTTCCTTTGAGAGGGAATTGTAACACCATGTTTCCCCCAGTTTATAAATATAACTATAATGGCCAAGAGACTATGGAAAACTTAATATGTGTGAATGTTTGATTTGATGAACCTTTGTATAAAGGGTCAATGAATGCAAATTATGTTATTAACTAGAAAAATGGATAAGTGTTGCATGATTGCTGGAAAGGGGGTGAACTAAGAAAGACCAAGAATTCTATGAAAAGAGATGGTGAAGGGGACTAGGCATGGTTGCGTTAACCTTCACCAAACCAATACCTTACTAGATTTAACTGCAGTCCTCTGACCCGGAAATTAATTACTGTCAGGATGGTAGGTGGGATGACCTCCTCAAGAGTTAATGGGGGGATGGGGAAATGCACCCATCTGTAAGGCTTCCATACCTGACCACGGGCAAGGAATTCGAGAAACACACAACCTTTCTAAAAGAGGTGAGAAAGGAAGGTGTGGTGGGCAGAGGGAGACCTACGAAGAGTGCAGAGACGAGAGGAAAAGATCTCAGGTTCAAGGAAGAACTGGAAAAATAAGCATTCTAGTCACAGGGAATGCCTAATAAGGTTATGATACAAGATGATAAATGAGGTTGGTCCTCCTTTCTTGATATCATGTAAACCATTGCCAATATCCTCCGGGAGGAGGAGAGTAACCTCTGTCCCTATTGTTGTTGAGACGGAAGAAAATATTATGTTGTAAAGCATCATGGTCTAGCTCGGGGGTGGATAGTGGTAAATCCTTTTGGACTAAATGGGCCTATGGTTGTGTGGAAATGAACACCCCTTGAAGAAATCGCTTCTTGTTATCTAGTTTTGATAAGTATTTTCCCTTTTTTTTGTATTGAACTAGAATAATGGATTAACACTTTGATTTATGCATATGTGTAATTATAAACAACTTTTGTGTGGAATGGTTATGATATGCATATTCCTCCTTCTCTTTGTGAACTTACACTTTTGACCAATAGTCGGTATTCCCATCTTAGCTCTTGAGGCATCCTGACACATAAGCTTGTAAAATGGACAAGATGGGAGATATAGTGATGACCTGAACCTCTTTGTCGTAAGAGGATACCTCTTCCAAGCCCCTTGTCGTGCAATCGAAACATCTAGACCCAAGTCCTTAACCATTTCATGGTAAAATATCAGGAAGGATAGCTAAGTGGAAGCCCTGAAAAGGGGAGGTCCCTTCGTTTGGAAGACAAGCGGACCAGATCCGTTCAAAAGGACCCATATCACCAATACCTTGGATCCTTAGGATAAACCTAAGGAATCTATGTCCCCTTATCTTTGTAGCCTTAAAATTCTGGGACTTTGGAGTATGACTGATCTCATTAGCTTTATATTGTCCAAAGGTAACTGAGAGTCTTGGCTTCCTGTAATATTGTTCGGCGATAGGAGATTCCCCAGGTAGTTGGGTGTACCTATCTTGACAACTAAATTGAGATTCAAAACACCAAAGGTCAGAGCTGCGATAGACCTATAATTGTAGATCGTGAGATCCTTTGGATCCTTTTTCAAGTCGTCGATATATCAGGGACACATGGCACTAGTCCCTCTAATTCGAAGATTGAATGCTTCGAAAGGTAAGAGGACTTTTCATAGCAACACTCCCGAACGTCGAAACCCAGAGGTAACCAGATTTGTATATCTATAAGTATATGTAACTGGATATGGACAGTGAGATCTGAGGAATGTAGAATCCTTTCATTATGAGGTGACGAGGTGTGGTGATGTCATTTAGGGTGACATGGATTTAAACTTAATGAGCCATGTTCCACCTAGATCCATGTGCACCACCTACCCCATAGAGCCCTTGAAACATGACATATGTCATCTTAGGTGAGGGCACGTGTTGCCCCTGACCCATCTATGTGTCAGACCTGGTTCGTGCCTTCCTAGCCAACGTGGATGGCGACCTAATCAAGACCCTATGAGTTTAGACAACTTTAAATTTCTGAAGATTTAGTGAGTGGTACAATATAGGAACATCCAACCCAAATCTCCAATCACTAATGGTCAAAATTTGAATAACGATAGTCGATCATCGAACATAACGATATTTTTTGAGTTTGGGCATAGTGTGGAAGAATTAATGTTCGACGAGAACCATTGATCGTCAAACGTCAAAGGGCTAGGGGCACGTGGAGACATTTCGGTAATTTGGGGATTTTGGAAAAGGTGTGATGTGCGTAGATAGCCGAAGCCGCCTCCTTAACTATAGGATCTCAGCAAAGGACATGCACCGTTGATTTTCTCCATTATTCGACGATCTAGGAATTTTTCAACACTTTTGGGAACTCGCGAAGTCCGGAAATTTTAGAAGTTTCGAGACCTTGCTAACACAGTTTCTTAGCTCCCATTTTTTAATCCCGACGTCACGAGGAGGACCCCTCTAGCTAGTTTAATAACCTAGTGAGATATGTAAGCTTCGAGAATCTAGTTAAGAGGGATTTGGCTTAAGTAAAGGACTAAAAATGAACCAGGAAAAGAGAAAATTTGATGCCCCACCCCTAGAAAGGCTATTTAGGGGTTGGGAGTGTTACACCAACCTGTATCTCAACCTGTACCATCAACGAGTGCATCAAACATTCACCAAATATGTACCAATCATGCATCAAATACACATAAACTATGACTCATCAATATGTACGAACATCATCAACTATACACCTCAGGTATGTGCCAACTCATCAACTACTTGTCTCAACCATGTCCCCAACATGTACCTCAACCATATATGAAATTCATATACCAATATAACCATCAAAATTTCTTTAGAAATACATCACACTATCCATAACCAAATATAATAAACCATTACATCAAACCATGTGCTGCAACCTCACTGTTATACAATCTCTATCTGTAACATAACTCAACCAAAAGCCATCATCAATTTTATCATCCAAATATGATTTTTATTTATGTAATAGACCTAGTGTATATGATCACATGCATGCAAACCTTCCTTAACTTTAGCAGCAAGAGACTATCTTTTTATCAAACTTTACTTTAGTCTATCATGACTAATTTTGGATTAGACAACAAACCTAACTTGCAATATTCATAACTATGTACCTGTAATGAATAAAGATATGAAAATGGTAGACAATGTTCTTTCATGTCATTTATGCAATTCCTCCTGATTTCACTACTTGCAACCTCTCATAAAAGGATTTATAGCAAAAATGGCATACCTTGTTGAATTTTGGATTATTCTACAGATCGAACTTGTAGAGAATGCCCTGATCAGAATATTTGTTGTATAGATATGAAAATTGTAAAAAACATAATACACATTGTAATCTAACCAATACATTTGGTCTTACTGAATTTGGATCTGTTATGAATAAGTTATGACGTTTTTACCTGAAACACTTGTTTTATACTATTTTCGGGACTAGCCACAAACCCTATTTTTCCACGGTGTGTAACTACAAATATACAACGACCCACAAGATGAAATTTTTATCACAACTACTTGAATATGTTTCCTCAATGGCCTCCCAATTTCATGGTTTGAGTCATTGTATAAAAAAATTTATTGCGAAAATGGTGAGAAGACCTGTAAATAACATACCTTAGAAAACATCATCAAAATAATTTATCCTCTCTTGAATTTTGGCCTTATTTACTTCACCTTCCCTCTGAAATTAGGCTTATATATCCTTTGGTTACCTCAATCACTTGTAGATATTCAATATTTTAAAGTGTGATTAAAATGAGATAGCCTTACCTCTTATTTATACTTTTATGTAGCTTCCTCAAGGGGTTACCTTTTAACCATCCTAACCCACTTTCCTTATTTTAGGGTTGACCCACTTCTAACGACTTGTCCACTTAGTAATTTCTCCATTAAATTTATTATTTAAATAATTTATTTTGTATCCACTTTGACTTATAGTACACTCATCAATTCACTTTACCTCAAGGGGTTAGCTTCCAACCATCTTGAACCACTTTCCTTATTTTAAGGCTAACCCACTTCTAACCACTTTAAATTTATTATTTAAATAATTTATTTTGTATTCACTTTGAATTATAGTACACTCATCACTTCACTTTATTATTTACCTTCTAAAATCTCTTAAACCACTTTGAATACTTTGACCTTTTGGGGCTTCTAGATGACTCATGAGGGTTCTCCAACTTCGCATGGCCATAACTCTCTAACCATGAGGAGTTATGTGGCATTCCACATACCACCAAAAATGACATGACATGTACTACCCATATAGAATATTATTACCTGAAAATATACCAAAACTCATACCATTATCCATCAAACAAACTTGGATCCATTACCCAAACCTTTCTACAACTTCACATGGCCATTACTCTCTAACCGTCTGGAGTTATGTGACATTCCACATACCACTGGAAATGGCATGGAATGCACTATCCATATGGAACAATATTACTTGTAAATATATCAAAACTCATACCATTATCCATCAAACAAACATGGGTCCATTACCAAACCTTTGTGCTACCTAACTTTCTTCAAGGGTTGACATAAATGACAACCAACCAAAATAATCAACAACACATTACAACTAGAAGATTAACATGGTTATTATGGGCCACATGTGGATTCCAATGCTATTTCGATTATATCACATGCAGAAAATAAAATCCCAATACAATTATTGTTCGAACAAGTAGGTTGGACTGTTGTCATAATTACTCTACATTCTTTAATGAAACCCTCACATTGTTACACCATTCTAGAAGGGATTTGGTGAGAGGCATTGTTACCAAATATGTGGTGTATTGAGAAGAAGAACATGGAATTTCTACCAATTTAGGCAATAAGGTGATGATGAGAGGGAGGGATGCTAACCTCCTGTGTCAGTATAAGTCTCTAGACCACCTCTGTTATTTGGGATGGATACATAGGAAACTATTCATTCTATTTAATCTTCACTCTCCACACTCCTTCGCCTAAATGATCCAATACTTTATTTCTCAATTTCCACTCAAATTTTAGTGGTGGAAAAAATTCTTGGCACAATTGTACAAACTACTTGACATGTCATTTCTTTCCATAGGTTTTTTATTTCACTATTGGATCGAGGAAGTATTATTTCCATTCTTCATTTTAAAGAAATATGGTTTCTTGCATGTAGGTTGCGTATTTAAACAATATTCATTAAGATGAACTTTATTCCCATTGAATTAGCATGCCTCTAAGTACCAATAATGGTTATCTCTATGGATTCTCTTCTTGTAGGAATAAAAGTTAGGGAAATTCTTAATTAATGTATACCTCTTTTTATTATTCTTCTTGTTATGCTTGATTACCCTGCTATGCCTTCTAAGTGCTTGTTTAGTATAATAATTTGCAATTTTCTCATCATTACCCTTATGAAATATACCACAATAAGGATGTAATTATGTGTGTTTCCGCATTCATTCATTACTACTCTTTATTATAATGAGCATGGAAATTATTCCATGTATTTTTCCTTGAAAAATGTGATCTTTGTTTTCATGACCTTTTCCTCTCATCCTTCAAAACAAAGGCCTTCATGTTTGAACCTTAATTTAAATGCAATGGGGCTAAGGATTATTTGCCTCCTCATTCCTAGACCTTCCCTATTGTATCACATATGCATTAGCAACTTGGAACAAATTCCTCTTCTATTATTTTAAACATCACCAAAATTTTCTTGGGAAAGGTACGAAAATAATAAACTTACCATGCATGTATTGGTCATGGTGTTGTATTTTTCAGTTGCAATAGAAGGTTTCTTTGTGATCCAAAAAAACATTGACTTGATTGCAAATAATTAAAACATCAATTAAATTAGCTCAAATATTAAGTCTTTATGAAATTACTTGCAAAAATTAAATGCAAGAGAATATAGAGAAAATGACAACACCGTAAAAAAAAATTGTTTCACTACATTACACAATCACTAGCCTTGATGTATTGGAAAAGGAGTTTGGTTTGTATAGGACCGATCGACATTTCAAACCCGTGACCGTTTGAATTTTGTGGGCTTCTGTAATAAGTGGATAATACATATGGTTTGATCACACACCATATTAAGTTTCAAATGGTTCACACATTGGTTAAAATAATGTGTTTGTTGATGGAGGTCTTGGGGTCAAGCCCACATACCTCCATATTTGGCATTTATACATAAAAAATACACTTTAAATCAAGCATTTCTTGTTATCCATAAAAACTAACACTAGTAGTACAACGATGGAATGTTGGTTGGTTGGTGACAAGGTAGAGGGTATAATACACCCACCTGAACTTCTTAGAGTTTATAATCCCTTTTTGGTTAAATTAGGCCTTCCACATGGTGACCCCTTATTGTTCCATGCGGTGATCATGTAACCATGTCATCCCAACTAGGACCATGTCACCTTTCTAATCAATATCATGTCACCCTGTCAATCAACCTTCCATGTCAACATCCATACAACCTAGTAAGCCTGCCATGTCTACATCTGTATAAACCAATGTACATACCATGTCAGCATATGTACAACCAAGTCAACATTCCATGTCAAAATCTATATGGTCCAGTCTACATGCCATGTCAACACTTGTATAGTCCAGTCAATAGGTCGTGTCAACATTCGTACCACAACCTTTTAGTTTGTACTTCTATGTGTCATTTCCATACTGACATATTTCATGTCCGTACTACCACATGTCATGCCTGGTGATGCCATGTGTCAACCCTGTCACCTCTTTTTCCTTGTTTTTCCAAAAATTCATAACACCATATCTTTCTCATATGACGTTCATTTAAGCTTGTTCAAGTTCCGTTGGAAATATCTAGTCGATGTCTTTCACATAGATACCTTTTCATTAACATATGAGATCATTTTATTTCGATCAAAATACACATGGATCGGTTTTCTTCCTTCCTCTCTTTTAAAATTTACTATATCTTTTCCAATTCTTTCTCCATTGATGCCAATTATTAGAGTGGATGTTTCATCATTTTATTGATCCCCTCATCCTACTATTTATCCATATGAATATCCTTTTCTCTAAATTTTGTAATCCAAACTCTACTCTTATCCAAACCTTCCATTGAAGTAGTGAGGGTGTCTTCATATTCAAAAAAATGATTCTTTAATAGTGGAAGTAATATTTCTAACCTCTCAAGGATCTTTTCCATTTATTATATCTCTTGTTAAAACATCTATACCTTCTCCTTGATGTGCATGTTCTATTCTTGAAGCTGCATAATGATGATTTGGTAGTCTTCCAACCTTTCTATTTTTTCAATAACCATGTTGAGTCTATGTTCTCTTCAAATTTATGGAAATTGTGTCATGGTAAAGATTCAATTTTTTTGATACCTTATGATACATAAAGGAGGTAGTTATGTCCTACTTGTTTCATCGACATGAATCCTCTATGGAAAATAAAATCAGATATTTTTTCTCATCTTACGTGATAATGAATAACATTGATGCATCCCAATTTCTATCATACATAGGTTTTCTATATTATATTTAGTATCCAACTATACTTTTCCTTTTAATTAATATACATATATTTCTTTATTTCCTATGTGAAACTCAAGAAAAATCCTAAGGTTTTGCTTGACTAAATTATCGTCATCAAAGGGGCCTAGGAGACTAAGGAATGACCTAAATTAGTTACTTGAACTAAATGCAGCTTAAGGGGAATCCCAATGGTTAGGAAATAAGAAAAAATAAACTCAAGAAAGAATGCATCTGTCTTATTTCATTGAGCCAATGTCTAGAGAATGAGGGGAGAGGTAAATCATAACAATACTAATTTAAGAAATCATTCAAAAGAATAGAAACATTGGTCAACAACCATCAAATATTCAGCGTTGATTTTTACCAACTCATAGATGGGTGGCCTGAGAAAATTGTCAATTATGGCATACATAATTATTTAAGGAAAAAGACATGGGAAAAATTTGTTTGGTTAGTGATAAAAAAATTGCAATGCATTAATGGAAGTTGTATCTTGTGGTCACCTTGTGGTTCTCACCTCGAAACTCACACCACTTCAACAACTAACTCTTACCACCATCTGACAATCCTTTGGTGGTGTAATCAATTTATGGTCAAATTCTAGTAAGGGCATATTTGATTTCTTATTGGGTTAATGTATAGTGAAGACACATTCCCTTGCTGGCTCTAGGATTTCTATGTACAACATTCAACCGCATAAATTGAATCCAACTATTCAATTAAATTATCAAAACCATCATCTAAGTATTAATTAATGGGAATCCATATAATATATCATCATTGAACCAAATAACAGAACTACAAAACACAACAATGAATTCACACAACATGATTTTGAGCCAATATTCATTACTCATGCATTTCAATGACAAATCATCAAATCATAATACACTCCAAAGGAACCATTTGTTGTAGACAATGATCACTTAACAAAATGGATACTAGGCATAACATATCTTATGCACTTTACTTGTAACATAATGAAAACCATACATAATAAAACTATTATACATAAAATACCACTATGTAAATTAACACATTGTTATGTGTGGGGATTTTCCCAATGAATGAGACATGGAAAAGACTTTCATAAAAAAAATAATCACAATACCATAATGTTGCTTTGTTTCACAACAAAACCACAAGAAATAAACATCAAATTAAACCAATTATTGTAGATGATTGAGCAATAAAAAACCATTAGTATTGCTCGGAAACTATTTCTTTGGTGACAAAGAGTAGAGAGTTAAATGTCTATATGTGCTAATCATTCTCAAACAATTATTTAACCAATGAATGAGAGAAATTTGATCACACACGGATTAAATGAATCCACATAGAATTTGACAATATGAGACAATTATTTACCTTGTAAATTTAGATGGGAAAACCAACAACATAATTTAGAAATGCTTGATATACTACTATAAGATCGTACAAAGACTTATATAGTCTCATATCCCTAGAGGTCATTATAAATCTTTTTTGTAAGAAACTTAGAATTTCTTTTCCAATTTATGTCAATGGAAACTCTTCCTCATTCTTCTACTTACATTTTAATATAGAGTTTGGACTATTTCTCTACTCATAGTGGTGTCAAAAATCCTTAATGCTTGAGATCCCTCCCTACAACACTTATTTTATTTATTTATTTATTTTCTTTCTTCCTACATCAGCTATACACATTATATTATTTTCCTTCCCTTGCACATTTTAAATGTCCCAAATAGATGTATCTAACAAAACAAAAAAATATCAAATTTTCATCTCTCTTGGAATTTAGCGATCTCCATCCACCCTCAACACCCTTAGGATCTCAAATTTGTTCTCTAAATAAATACTTCACTTGTTGGACAATGTTGTACTTTCTAATTTCATCTTGAATAGCTTGGATATCCCCTGGTTGGATATATGAATTACATATTGTGGTTCTTTTGATTTTGTCTCTAGATGTGCTTTGCTCAATCTTCATCCTCGCCACAAAGGAAGATTCATCATGTAATTCAAAGTGGGGGTGATCTTATGGAGTGAGGGGACTTGGATCATAAATAAAGACACATTATTTGATTTATCTGGGATTTGGATCGTAAATAAAGACACTTTATTTGATTTATCTATAGTTTTGTTTGGGGCTTTTTTATTAGTCTTTCATGATTTTATAAATAATGTATTGTTTATTTGTTTAAAGGGGAAAGAGTGACACACTGCTTAAACACATTAGGTTTCTAACACTTCTTTTGTTCCTATTGTTTACTTCATTTCTCTAAGATAAGCATGTTTTTTTAAGTATATCAATATAGATTCATTTATCCTAGATAAGGATTTTCACCTACATAAGTGGATAATGAGCCATAATATCCTTTCTATGTTTTATTAGAGGGAAGTTATTGGGTGATAAACCTAATGTTTAATGTTTTAAGTATTTTAAATAGATTGTAAATATATATTTTCAATTATGTTCATTTCTTTAATATATTTATTGATTTACATCATTACCAATTCTTTTATTATTTTTTATAAATTAATTTATATTTATAACAAATCAATTTAATTATCAACTTAATTAAATTAATTTATCAATTACAAATCATAAAAATAAATAAATAAAACATTTTTTTTCACTTAAAATTTCTCAAATTTTAGATTTCAATTTTTTTCTAAATTTTAAATAACTACCCCAAACCCTTCCTGCATCTTTTACATAGTAAAAATTTTACATTTAATAATATGATGCATCACCATATAAAATATTTATATTCATATTCATTTAATTGATTTGATCACATTGACTAAATTAATTTAATAATTAAGTGTTATTAGTCCCTGTCGTAGGCGTACAGGGACTATAGCGATCGATAAATCATTGACTTCATATTAGTATGTCCTTTGACCAAAAATATTTACATATTATCTATTGTTGGAATAAGGGCACTGAAAACATCAATTTATATATATAAAAAAAAAGTACTATATTTTTCATGATATGATTGGACAAGGGATTGGAGATCTTATTGTCAGCTTCACTATTCCCAATGTTATATATGTTGGCATATCCAAAGTATTTGATCGTATATGGTATTTTTTGAATCATATATTTTGTTACGCATTCGTCGATGGTGGATTAATGATAGCATTAATTCGAATGTTTGGTTTAGCATTTTATGCTAGGTAAATTTATGGCAATGTTTGATATGGTGGCATATCCAAAGTTTGGCTTTCCAAAACATTTTGTGGTGTTCGAACTATTGTTACAAAAAATATAATTTTTCTTTTTGGGATACGTCAGAGTCCTGCCACATTGAATTTTTTTCTTAAATGTTTACAGTGAATTTCTGAGAGACTTAAATGTTTACCTAACAGGATTGATAGTGTTCAATGGTTACTTAACAGGCTTGTTACAAGACATTTTCGTTTGTTTTTAAATTTTTTATACTCCAGCAACGTTGTTGCTTTGGTGGTCCATGCTTGTTTTTTGCATGCCACTGATTTCTTATTTCCATGTTGTCGTTGTTCCTGCTTCCATGTTCATGTTGTTGCAGGTTGGACATTTGGGTTTCTACAGTCGCGATTAAAACAACATCGTTCCTGGGGGGGTGGTTGTTGCTTGCTTGTTTGTTCGCTATATGCTATTTATTGTTGCTTGATTCGACTTTACAGGGTACGGGTCCTATGCCTGCAGTTGGGCCTTTTAGTGCTTCTCAGCTGGGTTCTTCTTTGGACAGGGTTTGAAAATGTTGGGATGTTGCATTTGCGGTTGGATCTTTGGTCGCATCTTGTTTTGCACTACAGTTTGCATAGAATACTATTAAGATAAAATAACAGAACAAAGAATTACAGGTGGTGTAAATTGCATCTATTATGCATTGAAGCAAAGTTTGTTGGCCTCAAAATATATTTGACGGTTGTCTATGCTTTTTACATGGATTTTGTGTTACTATAGTTTTAAATTTATGACAATGGCTTTTGTTGTGTGGTAGATATAGTTGTTCTCTCCCTTTTACTTTCCTGTTGTAAACTATGTTTGACTCTAGATTTTCGCATTTATTTGGTCATTATGAGAGATCATTGCTCGGTTGCATAGTTGGCCACTTTTATGCACACGGATTCACGAATAGGGTCGATCGGACTATGATAGGTCATGTTCGGTGTATACATTAGCTTTCCCAAATTAGTTTTCTTTAAATGAATTCCTAGACCGTGGAGCCATCATCCCATACTTAGCTAGTTTTTGCATCACGGGTTGATGGGGTAGGCAATTGAAAATTGACAATTGAAGATTTCCGCGATATATAAATTGACAATCAGTCAGCAGCGAGAGTTTCAAGATCATTTTGACCGATCACAGTTGGGTTCCATACTTATCCAGTATTATGGACACACATTTGTAGATAGTTTGTATCAAACTATGGTGTATACATTAGAATTTCCGAATTAGTTTTCTTTAACAGTAGGGATCCTGGACGGAAAACATTGAAATTTATCAAATTATAGGTTTCCTAGACAACATAGATTAAACATAGGAAACATGTAATTTTAAAGAGTAGATATATACATCCTGCATAGAGCCATCATCCCATACTTAATCAGTTTTTGCATCGCGTGTTGTCAGGGTAGGCAGCTGAAAATTGACAATCGGAGACTTCAATGATATAGAAATTGACAATCGAACTTGCGGACTATTTGAATTTGAAGGTCGTCATGTCAAAAAAAGTTAACATTGTCGAAATAGTTTACTTTACGTGCATTTTACATAACCTAGTGGACAAAAAACACAAAAAAAAATTAGTGAGCATTTTTTGGATCACTGGTTCTTGGGATGGTGGGCTCTAGGTTCGGTCCCTATTGTTCCATGTCCTACAAATAGCATAGACAATTCCGTGATATACAAAATGAAAATCGGGCTTGTGCACTATTTGAATTTCAAGGGCTCCTGCAAAACAACTATTATTATCGAATTGCTTTTCTTTGCGTATGTTTTACATATGGTCATTAAACAATAGTAGTAGCGTCTATTACATAGGGCTCCATCCCCGCTACCTTCTGTGCTTCCCAATACACATTAAATATGCTTTGAAAAGTTAGAATCGAGCAGACAAGTTCGAAAAGATGGGCTTTAATAACTGGAAAGATAGAGTACATATCCAATTAAAATGAATAGATAGCCAAATATTATGGGATCCGGTAATTTGTTTTTGCCTACATTTTAAATTTGTGAAACTATTATTTTTTTTTTCCTTGTGCAGTTTTAGTTTTGTTCAAAGCTTCAGCATAGTTCATGAACATGTCGGCGACAAAGACCTTGATGTCATGTCCCTCTTTAATATTATGCATTTCAAAATGATGGGCTTTAATAACTGGAGGACATCTCCCATTAAAATGAATAGACAGGAAAATATTATGGGATCTGGTAATTTCTTTTTGCCTGCATTTTTAATTTTCAAAATACTTTTTATTTTATTTTTTGCTTGTGCAGTTTTAGTTTTCTTAAAATCTTTGGCAAAGTTCATGAACGTGTCACCCACAGAGGGATTGACGTCATGTCCCTCTTTAATATTGTGCATATCTTAGATGTCATATTTCAGAATCTTCTCAGATATGGGAATTTTAAGACGTGATGGTAGTCACTATTGAGCGTACATATTAAAAAAGATTGGCATTAATAAGTGAAAATATCGAGAACATATTTCATTAAAATGAATCAACACAAAATCTACGGCAGACCATCCAACCTTTCTTTTAAATACTTATTTCCATTTCTCTCTATGATCAAAGAGTTGCACTTTAGGGTGCCTTCATTCCAATGTTCATGGTTATGCAGATGTAAGACAACTTAGAGATGCAATTGACGAGAAGATGAAAGAACAGAGCCTGGTTTTATGTGGCGTGAGCTTTGAGTAAAAACAAAACTCTGTTATACAAAGAGAAACTCAGAGAGGACGAAAATAACAAAACCAGTATGTTCTGGTTGGTGTTCTCCCTGTATTCGATGCTTTGGTTCGTTGAAAATGTTGGCTGGAGATTTGTTGGTTGAACTTATTTATTTTATTGCTAGGAATTGTAATGGATTTTGAGGTTGGGTGCAAAATAGTTCTTCATTTAAGTATATAGCTTCTTCCAACAACACAGATTTGGCAAGTGTATCGAGTTGTACAAGTTGCACAAGTATTTGTCTACCTCGGAGGCGGGTAGTAGAAACTGTATGGGTGGATAAAATGACATATTATCACTACAAAAGTTTCTATTTCATAGTATGATGACCTACAAGTGGGTCTGGTAGCCGACTTGAAAGAAAGATATGTTCTTTGTGAAAGTTTTTTTGGTTTCCTCTGGATGTAGTTGCAGACTCTACATATTTGGCGTCACCTCTGAACATTCAAGACCTTTGTGTGGGCCACCATATCTCCATGACCATGAAGAAAGATATATTCTGATTCCATCTCTAACATTTGATACACTTGCCATACCTGTTCTAGTCCATTCTGCAACATTTGATGCACTTGCCACACCTCTACTACCCGGAGAAGTTATCTACCTCAACAGAGTTGTTTTTTTCATCTAGGTTGGACGTTCCTTACAATTTGCTGTAATAAAGAAAATAATTTCCACATACAAATCCTCAGGCAGGCTTCTCAACCAAACAAATGATCGAATATAGGGAGAATACCAGTCACTACGTACTTGAATTATTTTTCGCTGCTTTAGTTGTTGTGACATAGAGAGACTCCTTCCAATTTGAAATCAGACTGAATGGAATTTGTAAGTTGTATCGGATGTCAAGGGTCGAGAACATTGAAAGAAAAGCACCTTAAATCCCAAATTTTTGATAGTAGAGGGAAATTAATACTTGACAAAGAATGGAATGTTTAATAAATAGGCATTGCAAGCATGCCATATCTGGAAGAGAGAAGATATTCAAAAAAGTGGGATAGATGTACTTGGCAGGACCGATTAAGTACAAAATTGTGAAGAAGCTTCATCAATGTACATATTTTAAATTGGTCGAAGGCAGGCAAAATCGCAATCGTTGTGGAAAATAGCCTCGATTGTATTTTGTAACCCACCTTATTTGAATATAGAATAATTTTGGTTTATTTTTTAACAGTATTTTCCAATTTCTTGTATTTGTTTTAATTATATTTTCTACCTTCTTCCCCTGTGTGGTTAAACATGAAACACAAGGTTTTGTTTATGTTGCCCAATACTTCAATCTAAATAAAACTCAGCCTATTCTTTGTTTACATTTTACATGTAAGAATAATTTTTCATCGGCCATACTTATGTGACGACAAACCTCTATTTAAAGAAAGAAATTGGAGGACCCGTGATGCTCCCATTCTTCGGGTTCCGTGAATAGAATTAATAATGAGTAATGACAAGGCAGTCGAATTGTTGACGCAATGTTCCTGTGAAGCTTGTTGGATATATTGCAGCTTCTTCTATTTGATAATATACGTGCATATACACTAATATCAATAGTATTGGAATAAATACAAAAAAACGTCCCCTTCAACAAAGCTTAGGAAATTATGTTTGGGTTTGTGGTATTAAAAAAATATGTCCATTGCTCCATCATATACATCTTCCAGCCTAAGAACTTTCGTAATCTTCAATTTATGCCTTAATTACTTAAAAGTCACATCAATTTTTGATTGCATTTAATTTAATTTAGATATTGATGTTTATGGAGAGCCAACGTTTGTTGATCCCATTGCAATGGATAAAAGATGAATAGATGATAAGGAGTTTATGTCGTTGATACCAAAATGCAAATTCATGTTTCTTGTTGCGCTATGTACATGTTGCAGTCAAAATTTTTGAGGTTCCAGCAAAATTTGCAAGCCGAGAAGCATATTGCAGATTGGAAGATCATTTGAATTTGAAACAATCAATCCATTAATATATATTACTATGAATACTATTCATATAAATATGAAAACATTTTTCATTGATAGGTGCTAGTATGAAAAATATTGAAATAGATATCATAAATTTGTCTTGGCCAATACTTGCCCAATTATCTGTGCACTAGGCCTCGGGTTTGCGGTACCAACCACCTATGTCCCTTGTTTTTTCATATACATGTTGCAGTGAAACAACATCAATGATTTGTTCCTTTCCATGCTTGGCCAATTTTATGCCCATCATTGCAGGGCCGACGCTTGCGAACCCAACTGCTTATTGTTCTGCAATATACATATTGAACTGAAAAGATCCATGATCTACAATTTCACTGCGGGTTCCTTGTACACATTGACTTCGTTCAAAGTATCTGTTGCTTCTTTCCATCCCTAGAAACTTCACATCCTTCCTGATATACATCAACAATGCTCTTACTAGTGAAAATTGGACAAAGTGGTACGAAAGATACCTTCATCATCTGCAATTCATGCTTTAACATCTTCATCTATATCCTCACATGAAGGATCCGACCGAGCATTGTTCCTTTCCATACTTATCTAATTTTATGCCCACCGCTGTGGGGTCGCCGCTTGCGAACCCTAATTATCTTCTGCAAGATACTTAGTTATTTTTCCCTTGTCTTGTTCTCGTATATTATCTACAATTCCACTGCCAAAACCTCCATCCTTTTTCCCTTATTTTATTCCCATGTATTATGGGACTATAAAATATGGACATGATATTTTATAAAGCACGCAAAAATTCTGCATTCCATACCTAGCGAATTTTTCGATCGCGGTTTCTTGGGCGCACAGGCGAGCTAAAAAATGGGGCTTATTTATTCTGTAGCCTACAAATAGCACCCACAATTTAGTGATATACAAATTGACAAGAGAATCTGCGGACTGGATGAGTCAACATTGCACTTCTATTGTTTCGTGTCATCCAAATAGCACTCCCAATTCCTTGATATAGAAATTGACACACAGAATGCAGAAATGGTAGAGTGCAGATTGTTATTGTTTACGGATGCCAATCCCTGTGAAGTATATAACTGTATCTAAAAATTTATTTAGAATACTAAATTATTACTTATTAGTGACAACTGGACATAGAGGTACGAAACAGTTGGAATTGCAATCTCCGCAATATACAAATTGACTACTGGACATCGTCCGCTCTTCCGTCTTATAGATTATGCATTCAAATGTTCGGAGAAATACAATTAGAAGGTTTGGGCCTCACCTCTTGTGCAGATATATTCTCAACCTATTTTGGATCATCCTTTTGGTGGGTTCAAGAAATATGCAGCTCCAGCATTGGCAGGTTGGCATATCTTTATTTCCATCTATACAATCATGAAAAAAATCCGACCGACCACTTTTGCTTTCGATACTTGGCCAACTTTATGTCCACGGTTTCCGCATTGGGACCAATTTCAATTCCATCCATATCCTCGCATGGAGAATTGAACTGACAGTTGTTCCTTTTCATACCTACTGACATTTCTCATCATGGGTTCTTAGGCGGGCGGGCTTAAAATTAGCCCTCCATTGTTGTGTGTGTTACAAATAGCACCCAAAATTTCACGATATACAAATTGAGAAGCAGAGTTGGGGATTCACAAACTCGACATTGCACTTCTATTTTTCTGTTTCCTCCAAATAGTCCTTCATGTTTCGTGATATACAAATTCACACACGAAATGCAAGGTTGGAAGGATGGAGATTAGAATTGTTTACGGATACTAATCCCTATGAGGTATCTAACAAAATCTAAAATATTATTTTCAATACTAAATTACCTCTTAGTAAAAACAACTGGACATAGGTGCGGGTTCAACATCATCCACTCTTCCAACATCATATGCTCTTCCATGTTGCAAATTATGCATTCAAATTATTTACTTTGGTCCTTCACAATATACAAATTGACTATTGGGTTCACATCTTGTATTCAAAATTTCCCTGATCTACAATTTCACCACCGACTCATTTCTCTTTTTTACCTTTCCTTCTTCCCCTGTATTATGGCACTCATTATCTCCATGTATATAATCACACCTTAGGAAATTTTATGTTCACAGTTGTTGGGTTGGAAATTTACAATTCTATCGCATGCTCCTCGAACTCGCAAGCTTCACTGTACCATGGTTGACAAATGTGTTTCCTAATATACATTTTCTATGCTCTTACTAATGACTCTTACAAGTGACAGTTGCACACAACAATATGAAACAGTTCGCATCCAACCATTTGCAACATAGAAATTGAGTACCGGGTTCCAACATCGTCCCCTCTTCCATGTTACAGATTGTGCATTCAAATTTTACGAATAATACAATTTGACCATCCGAACCTCTGAACCTATTTTGGATCCTCCTGTTCATGGATTCACGAAATATCAAATTCTTAGTCAGTGTTTTAGGTTAGCGCATTCGAAGTCTTCTGCTTCTTCTTCAGTAATATGCATATCGCACTCAAAATTTTCGTGATTTACATTTCCACCACGGACTTGTTGGTCCTTTTTCCCTTTTCTTCTTCCCTTGTATTATCACTTTGTGGTTATATACATAGTCTCCTTTCTATAAACACGGGTTCTAGCATTGGTGGGTTGAGATATCTTTATCTCCATCTATATAATCACACGAATCCTCCGACCGACCGCTATTTCTCTCGATACTTAGCCAATTTTATCACCACAGTTGGTGGGTTACACATATTGTAATCAAAACGTTCTGAGACATACAATTTGACCCTGGTGCCGTCACCTTCAACAGTTGTACCTTGCAACCCTATTTTGTAGCATTTTTTTCCCCTTCGTGCGACCTCCATACTTTCTTGCTATGAAATTAGAAACCTTTGATGCTAATAGGTCACCATGAAGGAACCGTCAACATTGTCATTGATGGGAAAAAAACTCGAGCAGATATCCCATTATTACGCATTAAACCAAGATGTGAGGAAACTTATTTTGTCCCTTCCGATTGTTCATCTCCAACACGTGTCGTCGTGTTGGGCCACTCAAGAAATATGCAATGCTTAATCACTCATTGCAATATCCAACATGTTCGCATTTCTATATATGCAATTAGTAGTGTTTAATGTTAACAACACATCATGCAACAACCATCCAGATTATCATTAATGAATGAAAGTCTCAAGGACATCTCTCATTCACATGATTTCGACCAAAATTTGTGCAGGGTTATATTAGCCCTTCCAACCTTTTATTTCATTCATCATTCGGAACAAATAAATGTCTTTGTAGACCTATGGCAGCGGTTCGACAACAGTTTTGTGGAGATACAATAAATATGTTCGCAGAAGAGGACCAAAGGTTCCCGTGGTCCAGGGCATACTTTTACTATTCATCTCGTTCCACCCAGAACGAAGTGATTTGGACCTTCGGAATCGCTCGTGCAAGTTGTATCCCTGAGGTTTTTTACTGTAAGGAGGTGGTCTCTTGGGGCGCCAAAAAATATATTCCAGGCCAAAGAATTATTTCACTGTGCAACCATTCTCCTGTTTCTTTGTCACCTCAGCTCTTGCATGATATGTTGAAATTGTCGAAACCAACATTAACGTTCAGAGGACAAGACTACAAGCAATTTCTAGAAAAAAATCATAACGGGTTGGACATCTTAGCTGAATTCCTCGAAGACCCGACAACAATTCTTGAAGATATCACAAATCTCCAAAAAAGTTCCTTTAGAAATCCATTCAAGAAAATTGCTTGCCTATTTATAAGAATAATGCGACAAGCATCCACAATAAGCATTTCCCATATAATTATTTATATTTTGTATCTCACGGTCAATGAACAATTCATTTTTGATTGGGGCTAATATCCATTGAACTCTATTCCCAGTTGTCAGGATTCAAATAATCGAATAAATTTTATATGTCATCCTACTTGATTTTCGCAATTGTGTATTGTTGCCCATTTCCAAAACTTTCTCTTTCCAATAAATTAAACTGTCGATTCGACCCAATAACATTCTGGCACGATGCCCTATGGAGACACAAGGCCTCCCATTGTTTTTATGAAGTTTTTAATCGCTTTGTCTCAGTTTTCAAATATTTACTATTAGGAAAGGATGCTCCGCAGATGTCTCGCCACACAAGCAAGTTTTTGAACAAGAAGGGCACACTTGAGAAAAAGGAAAATCACAGTCTCCCCATGGTCTTTGGCTCTAAGGAAAATCCTGCCTTCCTTCCATGCCACATCACAGACAAGATGTTTGTTGAAGAAATAACAAGGAAATACAACCACTGGTTGCAGTTTTTCCATTACAAGAAAAAAAAAATAGTTCATTCCTCTACGGTGGAAAGTTGGAGACTTCATGTGCAGAAAGATAAACAAGATTGACGAGTTTTCTGCCCATTTCAATAAATTGAACCTAACGAATGCTGAAAGGATAAAAGGGTTCGATCCCAATGGAATTTTTGGAGAACATTTACTGGGTGTTTTCTTTAACATCTCTTTTATCCATACACACCTGACCCAAGACAGGGACAATGTCGACAACAATCTTTCTTCTGCCCATTGCGACACGGAGACATTGCAAAGAGCAACTAAATTGTATAGACAACATGGTAAAGTATCCAGTGAGAAGAGTACCCAGCCCCCCGCAAGCACTCCGAAGAGCACGACACTATTGAGAATAGGAAGGATGCTTCGATGTTAGTTGAGAATACTGATAGTTGAGAATACTGATGCTTCGATGTTAGTTGAGAATATCGAAGTATCCCAGTAAGAAAGAAACCCATAAATATTCAAACAGAGGAGATAAGAACCCTCCTCGCATAAATATTGATAGTTCTCACAAAGTTCCACTCACGAAGAAGAGAAAAAACAATGCACGCCACGTGGAGGAACCCAAAATTAACAGAGGAAAACTGCAAATTGAAATTGAAGCTGAGCAGATGCAAAAAATTGGGCCGTCCGCGATGGACACATCTGACACTGAATTTTTTGACATATATAAATCCTTTGTAATACAGAGCGTATTTTTGACAACCAATCTAAAAGTATGGTCATTGAAAAGAGAGATGTAACAAACAGGAAAGGAAAATCTGGAACAGAGATTGACTTTAGCCAAATGACCCCATCCAAAATCTGCTCGTTTCACCAGGTAACCAGTGATGTTCTTTGCGATTACATTGGAGGAATGGAGACGGATTATTCCAATCTAAAACACCACCTCAACGAATTTGAACAGGATTTCATTGCAACACCAGAATTTGCCAGTCCTTTGGCAAAAAACGTGCCTTCTACCACTACAGTGAAGATGAAAGTATCCTCTACCCTCCTTGCATGCTCTAGATCCCTTGCAGATAACAACATCCACAAAAGAATGCAGCTAGTTATTGAAGCCTGGGAAACATCACAAAATTTAGTTCCCTTCGGAATGAAGGCCAATGATTTGCTTAAACATTTGGAGGCGAATTTTAAAAATGAACAACTTTTCTGTTATCAGGTGTTAGACCCTTTTCCAACTATGCTCTGAACACATCGAAACTAAAAATAAGATAGGAGAAGCTCCCCTCCCCAAAGCACACCAAAAAATAAAAGCATGCTGGAAAAAAAAAATTGAGAACCTGCACCTCATTGTCAAATCACGTAAACAAGTCATATTAGAAAAGGAAAATTTATTCACAAGCTTTCTCCAGATGGACTTAGCTAGAACTACCAACGAGGTTCAAGATCCAAACTTAATTCTCAAATCTTTGTCAGTCACCAAAGAAGCGTTCGAGGAACAAGTTGATATTTTAAAGGGGTTGTCTTTCAAAAAGTTTTATGGCATACTTCAACATCGTCTAGATGAGTAGGAGCACTAGGTATTGGACTATGCCTCACACAATGAAGAAATTGAACAGATTTTGCATAGTATTTCAATGGATCTAGGGAAATTAGAAAACGACCTTTACGACATAGAGATATGGGATGAAATCAACACAGCCCCCATGAAAATCTACATCGAAGAATGGTTCCAACTCAGAATGGAAAGCCTCGTCTAGGAAGGGAAACAACCGATCAACAGGAGTCCACTACCCATCGACGACAGCAACAAAAATGCATCGGCTTCACAGTAAGTCTATACTACCATCTTGTTTTGTTTATCATTTCATTCTAAGTCTATGTTGTCATCTTATTTTCTTTCTCAATCCACTTATGTCCTCTTTAAATAGAAAATTGTAACCAAAGACTCATAAGTTCCAATTTATTCTTTTCAATTCTTCCTCTCTACCATCACACACTTCTTTTGACGTTCCTAATACTTGTACTTATTTATTTTTATGGTCTGTGGGAGCCCCAATCCCAGTCTGTATGACAAACACGTCTAAATTTCCACAAACATGTAATAGACATTATTAATTTTTGTTAAATTTCAAAGAAAACTGATTTGAAAATATCCTTATTGTATAATAAACTTTGGGTTTCCAGGAACCTTCTTGTTTGTTCCAAAGAAAACTAATTTGGATATGATACATTTCTGGTCTCTTATTGTATGTTAATTTTTGGGTCTTCAACGACGTTGATGGTTTAAATGTTGATGTAATTTCCTGATATATGTAACAACAATTATTTATTTTATATTAAGTTTATATATTTCGCAAGTTCGCTTCTCAATTTGTATATTGCGGAACTGTCGATGGTTTTTGTAGGACACGGAACAACAGAGGCCCAATTTTGAAACCGCCAGCCTGACAAACCACAATCCAAAGACTTGCTAGTTATGGTATGAGCAGTCCGTCCATGCTCTATAAAACATGTGAAAAGAAAACTAATTCGGCAATGCTATATATCTTTTTTCCAAAAAAAAACCTTAGTTTTAAAGAAAAGTAATTCAGTGCAACAAATGTTATTACTATTCTATTATATAACATACATTATTAATTTTTGGTAAATTTATATAGTCCGTAACTATGCCTCTCATTTTGTATATCGCAGAACAGTCGGTGCTATTTGTAGACCATGGAACATCAGACACCCAATTTTCAGTATGTCAGCACGAGAACCCGCGATACAAAAACTGTCTACGTATGCAATGACAGCTACAAATTTCGTATCTATAAAACTAAAAATCTACTTTATACAAATACATATTTCGTATGTATAATTTATTTACTAAATATCTACTTTATACAAATACATTGTTCGTATGTATAATTTATTTACTAAATATCTACTTTATACAAACACATATTTGGTATGTATAATTTATTTATTTCTGATGACTTTCTATGTCCTAGTTTTAAAATAACCATTTTTGTGTCCAACAACCATTCAAACATTGATAATTTCTAATATTTTTTCAAGAAGAACTAATTCGAGAATACTATGTTCTACATGCAAACCACATATATTTCAACTTTCTAGCCACCTGCCTGTACTAGCTCACATTTACTCCCATACCAACCCCGCATGCCTGTACTAGCTCACATTTACTCCCATACCAACCCCGCAGGGACTACTCTGTCATGCAACACTTGTTTCCTTTGCTATTATACTCTCTTTACAAAAAAAAGATCTTTTAAATAAAAAAACATATTACCTATGACTTATGACATTTATTAAATTAATTCAATAAGCTTTATTTCCTTTGCTATTGTCCTTTACTCAAAATTAGATTCTTTTAAATAAAAATAGTATATATTATCTATGCACATACTCTATTTATACACACAAAAAAACAAAAAAAAAAACTTTTAAATAAAAACACGTATTCCCTATGTATGACTTTATGACATTTATTAAATTAATTTAATAAGTAAGCGTTATTTCCTTTGCTATTGTCCTTTACTCACAATTAGATTATTTTAAATAAAAATAGTATATATTAGCTATGCATGTGTCATAGCTATATGTATATGTAGGTCTAGTTGTGTTTAATATAGATTATGATAATCCATTAATAACGCATGTAACATAAGCGCTTATTACGGACCGGGAGGAGTGATGGCTCCAAGCGATTTATTTTTAGTTGTGTTAAATAGTATAACATATGTTTATAGTTTGTTAATAATTATTTTTATGCTTGCGGATTGGCTATGGCTATGGCTATGCAATGCTTACCTAGTTCATTTAGCAAGGGGTGGGGTCGAGGTGGCGGCGGCGGCCGCGGCATGCTGACGTCAGGTTCGCAGGGTCAGGGATCGTATCCTCAGTTTCAGAGGCCGTTTAGTCCCCGCCACAACAGATTGAGCCTACAAATCCAAGCAATATTAAAACGGTGGTTTTGAAAAGCGTATAAAACAGCAGGTCTTACAACCGGCAGGGGTAGTGCTGCTTCTCAGTAGGCGATGGAAAATACCCGACATCCAACCATGCAAACGTCGCAAAAAGTAATTTTTAACCCGTTTCTCACTATCTTCTTTAACAATCTTCTACATTTTGCCCAGGCCGCTTGTGTAGAACCCCTAGTTGTAGTCCTGCCCACGGCAGGTATATAGGATTCGATTCATCGTTGACTTGTATTATTTATTGATTTTTATTTTTTTATATTTAAAATTTAATATAATTTATCTTTACTTTAATTAATTATCATTATTTTTTCTATATTTAAAATTTAATATAATTTATCTTCATTTTAATTATCAAACGATGTAACATTTTATTACACAACTGCAGGTATATAGGATTCTATTCATCGTTGACTTGCATTATTTATTTTTAATTTTTTTTATTATTTTTCTTATATTTAAAATTTAATATAATTTATCTTCATTATGTCGAAAGGCGTATACCTATTGATAATGGGCACAATTAATCACCTTTTAATCATAAATTTCAATCTTAGGGTTGGCAATTGAAGATGCTGGCATATTCTTCGTCGTCGATTTTGATAAATTAACTTCCGCTCATTTATAAAGACGTC
>ML832916.1:0-23528 GCA_009831015.1 Picea engelmannii
GTTTCCCTTTTCTTCTCTCTGATTCGGTTGTTTCATGGCTTCATGAGGGAATATCCATTCTAACCTTGACTTGTTTGTGCATGTCCTCCTATTGCTCAATCCCTCGAGGGAAAGGTATAAAAGCTAACATGGTTTTTATTTTTTTGTTGAAATCTCCCTGACTCAATGGGTGTTCAGAGTGTGCTCTATATGGAAGTCTTTGGATGCCTTTTGATGTGCTAGGGTGTTACCTAGTTGATCCTGCCAGTAGTCATATTCTTATCTCAAAGATTAAGCCATGCATGTCCAAGTATGAACTAATTCAGACTATGAAACTATGGATGGCTCATTAAATCAGTTATACTTTCTTTGATGGTACCCTACTACTCGGATAAATGTAGTAATTATAGAGGTAATACGTGCACCAAGTCCCGACTCTTTGGAAGGGATGCATTTATTAGATAAAAGGTCGGTGCAGGCTTGCCCGCTTCTCCGGTGAATCATGATAACTCGACGGATCACACAGCCCTTGTGCTGGCGATGCTTCATTCAAATTACTACCCTATCAACTTTCGATGGTAGGATAGAGGCCTACCATGGTGGTGACGGGTGACAGAGAATTAGGGTTCGATTCCGGAGAGGGAGCCTAAGAAATGGCTACCACATCCAAGGAAGGTAGCAGGTGCACAAATTACCCAATCCTAACATGGGGAGGTAGTGACAATAAATAACAATATTGGGGTCATCGAGTCTGGTAATTGGAATGAGTACAATCTAAATCCCTTAACGAGCATCCATTGGAGGGCAAGTCTGGTGCTAGCAGCCATGGTAATTCCAACTCCAATAGCGTATATTTAAGTTGTTGCAGTTAAAAATATCGTATTTGGATCTTGGGTCATAAAGGTCGGTCCGCCTACTCAGTGTGCACCTTCCCTTCCATCCCTTTTGCCGACAGTGTGCTCCTGGCCTTAATTTGCTGGATCGCATTTCCGACATTTTTACTTTGAAAAAATTAGAGTGTTCAAAGTAAGCTTATGCTCTGAATACATGAGCATGGAATAATGTGATAGGAGTCTGGTCCTATTGTGTTGGCCTTCGGGACCAGGGTAATGATTAATAGGGACTGTCGGGGGCATTAGTATTTCATTGTCAGATGTGAAATTATTGGATTTATGAAAGACGAACCACTGCGAAAGCATTTGCCAAGGATGTTTTCATTAATCAAGAACGAAAGTTGGGGGCTCGAAGACGATCAGATACCATCCTAGTCTCAACCATAAACGATGCCAACCAGGGATCGACAGATGTTGCTCTAAGGACTTCGCCAGCACCTTTTGAGAAATCAGAGTGTTTGGGTTTCGGGGGGAGTAGGGTCACAAGGCTGAAACTTAAAGGAATTGACAGAAGGGCACCACTAGGAGTGGAGCCTGCGGCTTAATTTGACTCAACATGGGAAAACTTACCAGGTCCAAACATAGTAAGGATTGACAGATTGAGAGCTCTTTCTTGATTCTATGGGTGGTGGTGCATGGCCGTTCTTAGTTGGTGGAGTGATTTGTCTAGTTAATTCCGATAATGAACGAGACCTCAGCCTACTAAATAGCTACGTGGAGGTTCCCCTTCACGACCAACTTCTTAGAGGGACTATGGTCGTTTAGGCCATGGAAGTTTGAGGCAATAACAGGTCTGTAATGCCCTTAGATGTTCTGGGCCGCATGTGTGCTACACTGATGTAGTCAATGATTTTTTCTCTCTGGTTCGAGAGGATCAAGAAATCTTCTCAAATTGCATCATGATGGGGATAGACCATTGCAATTATTGGTATTCAATGAGGAATTCCTAGTAAGCGTGTGTCATCATCTTGTTTTGACTACGGACCTGCCCTTTGTACACACCGCCCGTCGCTCCTACTGATTGAATGATCCAGTGAAGTGTTCGGATCGCATCAACAAGGGTGGTTCGCCACTGATGATGTCGTGAGAAGTTCATTGAACCTTATCATTTAGAGGAAGGAGAATTCGTAACAAGGTTACCATAGGTGAACCTGCGGTAGGATCATTGTCAACAGGGACTGATGAATCTTTACTCACGATGGGTTGTTGCATACCTCTCGCTTGGTCTGTGTTTGGATGAGGTAGTGTATCACCACTTTTGGAGGGATGATCGTGGTGTTTTAGGCTCAGCTTGTGATTTTTGCAGGCATTGGTTGTTGTCCTTGGCCTCCTTCCACACTCCAAATTTGTTGATGGGTGTTCATCGATCATTGCTAGGGGGGAGGGCGCTTGTCGTTTTGTGTTGTGCATCCCATCTCTGATGGAGAGAATGGGCGAGGCTTTGGTTCCATGATAGGAAAAATGTTGCATGGATCCCTTGCTACATCGTGGGAGCTTTGCCTCACCATTCTTCATCGCAGGGTGGATGCTCCGTACGACACAAGAAGTCCCTTCTTTTGTTTGATTCTTTGTTTTTTCTTCCTTTCCTAGGAGAGATTTTTCGTTGGTCGTTGGCTCAAGGCAAGGGTGGCTTGTGCCTTGTACATCTCTCATTCTGTGAGGGGTAATCATCAATGGGATGGATGAAAAGAAGCTCAACCCACTGGGCTAGCCACCCTAGTCCCTCTCGATTGTTCCTTGTGACCCCCTGGCAGAAGTTGGATGTTCGGGTTCGGGAGACCCTTCTGTAGGTACCAACTCCATCGGCGTTGCACATTGTGGAGAGTTTCCTCCAGTGGGACTTCTTTGTTGAACCTGGAGCTCAAGTTGATGTGTATCGAGTTCCAGAAAGACATTCCACTCTCTGTTCCTATGTTTGTGGTGAAAATGTTGCAGCCCTGCGTTTATCCAGTGGTGATTGTTTTATGTTTGAGTGACTTCTTCGTCTTTGGACTAAGATGTTTGAATGTTATCCTATGCATTCATCATTGGAAGTTTGTTTGGTGTCAGACATTGTTTGCATGGAGCATGTGGGGGGGAGTGGTGGGTGTGTGCTTTTTGGTCTAGTGGGAGTGCTTTGTTGAACCTGGAGCTCAAGTTGATGTCGATGGATTTTTGCAAAGACATTCCACTCTCTGTTCCTAGGTGTGCGGCGAAAATGTTGTCGCCCTGCGTTTTTCCAGTGGTGACTATTTTACATTTGATTGACTTCTCTGTCTTTGTACTAAGACGTTTGAATGTTGTCCCATGCATCCATCACTGGAAGGATTTGTGGTGTTGGATGTTGTTCGCACAACATGGGTGGGGGGGAGTGGTGGGTGTGGGAGTTTTGGTCGGTGTCAATTGCGTTTTGGTAAGAGACCTCACATCCTCCTTTTTCCCCTGCGAGTTCTTCAATGCTCTGGTGGCCCTCGGTTTGTCCAATGTGGATTTTTGGCTGGTGACTTCTCTGCTCAAGCATCTGAATGTTGTTGTTTTCCTTATTCACTGAATGACCATTGGGCATCGTTTGTACAGGGGAAAGAGGAGGTGGGTTTCCTACCAGCGGATGTGCTTTCAGGTTGGTGTCGGTTTCTTTTTCGGTTTGTGGGAAAGAGGAGGGGGGTTTCCTTCTAGCGGATGTGATTTTCGGGTCGACATCAGTTGATTTTCAAAAAGAGGCCCTGCACCCTCTTTTTTCCTTGGGAGTGATTCATTGTAGTTGCGACCCTCGGTTCATCCAGTGTTGATTTTTGTCAGGCGAATTCTCCTCCTCGGCGTTCGAATGTTGTTGCTTGCACCCATCGCTGGGGGTCCATGGATCATTGGACGAGGTTTTTTTAGGGGCAGAGAGGTGGCAGGTTCCCTTCCGGTGGGTGTGATTATGGGTAAGAGATCTCAGATCCTCTTTCCTTGCAAGTGTCGGTCAGTTTTGGGTAAGTAAGTAAGAGAACTCACATCCTCTTTCCTTGCGAGTTCTTTGATGTCCTTTTTTTGCGGTCCTTGGTTTGTTCGGCGATGATTTTTGGGCAATGGCTTCTCCGCGTCTGCATCTAGATGTTGTTGTTGGCCATCATCATCATGGGAATGTTGTTGGGCCATGGGATGTCATTTATACTGGGGGCAAGGGTGGGTGGACTCTCTCTCTGTTTGAATATAACTTGTGCTCATTTTTATTTTACTCTGCTGAAAGGGGAAATTGTCATGAATCGGTCTTCTGGAGGGATGAAAGTAGCACGTTGTTGGGACTAGCCACCCTAGTCACTCCTGATCATCGTTCCCTACAATTTCCCCTTGCAGTTGAGTCTTGGGAAAAATCTTGTTCTATTTGTTTGACCCTCTTGTGGAATGGGGAGTGAATTTGTGTCTTGTGGCCCTTGGGTCGGACAACTTGTGCTTGTTTTCCTTTTCTCCATCGGAAGGGGGAATTGTAGGGAATCGGTGTTTTGGAGGGATGAAAGTAGTGCGTTGTTGGACTGGCCACCCTAGTCCCCCCTTTATCGTCATTCCCTTCAAGTCCCCCTCTCGCGTTGAGGTCATGGAAAGCTTGCTCTATTTTTTCGAGCCTCCTGTGTATGGCAGGGGAGTGCATTTGTCTTCTGGGGTGGGATGGTTGTTGTTGTTTGCGGTGTTTTGTGCATCGTGGGATTTTCCATTCGTCACATGGACACCTTGTCTAGCGAAGTGGGGGTTCATCGGTAATGTGAGGAAATGACTCTCATCAATGGATATCTCGGCTCTTGTCACGATGAATAACGTAGTGAAATGCGATACTTAGTGTGAATTGTAGAATCCCATGAATCATCGAGTTTTTGAATGCAATTTGCACCTGAGGCCTTGGTCGAATGCACATCTATCTGGGCATCGCATCCTACACACACGCGCTCCCTGCAAGGCATTGGTGAGGAGCGAAGATGGTCATCCATTCCCAACATGGTTAGGTCGGCTGAAATACATGCCATGTTCCATGTCTTATGTCGGCGAGCAGTGATATTGTCCCCTTGTTTGGGCGAGTCGGCATTGGTTGATGCAGGGTGTGTGTAGCATTTCGGGAACTTGCTTTGCCCATCGACTTTCCATATTGGTGGAGGTATTTGGCTCCAACATGCGACCCCATATTAGGCGAGAACACCCACTGAGTTTAAGAATATAATTAAGTGAGGAAAAGAAACTTACAAGGATTCCCCTAGTAACAGTGAGCAAACCGGGAAGAGCCCAGCATTAAAATCAGGTGGTAGCGTCACCTAAATTGTAGTCTGTAGAAGCATCCTTAGCGGTGGACTGGGCCCAAGTCCCCTGGAAGGGGGCGCCTGAGAGGGTGACAACCCTGTTGGGTCGGTACCCTGCCGCACCACGAGGCATTGTCGGCGAGTTAGGTTGTTTGGGAATGCATCCCTAATCGGGTGGTAAATTCCATCCAAGGCTAAATACAGGTGAGAGACTGATAGCGAACAAGTACCGTGAGGGAAAAATGAAAAGGACTTTGAAACAAGAGTTAAAGAGTGCTTGAAATTGCTGGGAGGGAAGCAGATGGATCCTGGCGATGCATCTCGGTCAGATGCGGAATGGCTCAAGCTGGTCCACTACTCGACTCGAGGTGCAAACTAGCACATGCCATTGCATCGACACAAGCGTGGGTGGAGTACTGCCTATTGGTTTGTCATTGTGGCAGTTGAGGAACAAAGTGTGTGCCCTTGGGGCAGGCCACTGTGCACCTGCACGCTCGTGGTGTTAGTTGGCGGGATTTCCATTTGACCCGTCTTGAAACATGGACCAAGGAGTCTAACATGTGTGTGATCCGGTGGGTTTGTAAACCTGTGAGGCATAAGGAAGTTGACGGGCAAGAACCCCTCTCCATGGGGTGCATTTTCGACCAACCTTGAGCTTGTGTGAAGGGTTCGAGTGTGAGCACACCTGTTGGGACCTGAAATATGGTGAACTATGCCTGAGTAGGGTGAAGCCAGAGGAAACTCTGGTGGAGGCCCATAGCAATACTGACATGCAAATCATTCGTCTAACTTGGGTATAGGGGTGAAAGACTAATCGAGCCATCTAGTAGCTGGTGTCCTCCAAAGTTTCCCTCAGGATAGCTAGAGCTCACGTGCGAGTTTTATCGGGTAAAGAAAATGATTAGAGGCATTGGGGGCATAATGCCCTTGACCTATTCTCAAACTTTAAGTAGGTAAGACGGTGCGACTGCTCCATTGAGCTGTGCCACAGAATCGAGAGCTCCAAGTGGGCCATTTTTGGTAAGAAGAAATGGCAATGCGGGATGAACCGAAAGTCGAGTTACGGTGCCAAACTGTGCACTAACTCAGATCCCACAAAGGGTTTTGGTTGATTAAGACAGTAGGACGGTGGTCATGGAAGTTGAAATCCACTAAGGAGTGTGTAACAACTCACCTACTGAATCAACTGGCCCCAAAAATGGATGGCACTGAAGCACGCGACCTATACTCCATCGTCAGAGAAATTGCCAAGCTTCGATGAGTAGGAGGACGCAATGGTCATTGAGAAACCTTGGGCATGAGCCTGGGTGGACCTATTGCCAGTGCAGATCTTGGTGGTAGTAGAAAATATTCAAATGAGAACTTTGAAGACTGAAGTGGGGAAAGGTTCCATGTGAACAACACTTGGACATGGGTTAGTCGATCCTAAGAGATGGGGAAGCCCTGTATCAAGGGTGCACTCTACATGAACATCGAAAGGGAATCAGGTTAATATTCCTGAACCGGGACATGGCAGTGGACGACAATGTTAGGAAATCCAGAGACATCATTGGGGGCCCCGGGAAGAGATATCTTTTCTTTTTAACATCTTTCCCACCCTGAAATTGGCTCAACCAGAGATAGGGTCCAATAGCTGGAAGAGCATCGCACGCCTTGCAGTGTCCAGTGCACCCTTGGCAGCCCTTGAAAATATGGAGGGCCCAGTAATGTCCATGCTCGGTTGTACTCATAACCGCGTCAGGTCTCCAAGGTGAATAACCTCTGGTCAATAGAACAATGTAGGTAAGGGAAGTCAGCAAAATGGATCCGTAAATTTGAGAAAAGGATTGGCTCTAAGGGCTAGGCCTAGGGGTCTGTGTCCTTAACCCATAGGTTGTCGGTAGTTTACCTGAGTTTCTATCACAGCGAGGGTGGGCAGTCGCGTGTCGATTGGGGTACGGACATAGAATGTCCCCTCGTGGGGGCTTTTCCCTAGGTGACAAACAGTCGACTCAAAACTGGTATGGGCAAGGGGAATTCGACTGTTTCATTAAAACAAAGCATTGTGATGGTCCCTACGGATACTGATGCAATGTGATATCTACCCAGTGCTTTGAATGTCAAAGTGAAGAAATTCAACCAAGCGTGGGTAAATGACAGGAGTAACTATGACTCTCTTAAGGTAGCCAAATGCCTCATCATCTAATTAGTGATGCACATGAATGGATTAATGAGATTCCCACTGTCCCTATCTACTATCTAGCAAAACCACATCCAAGGGAACGGGCTTGGTGGAATCAGTGGGGAAAGAAGACCCTATTGAGCTTGACTCTAGTCCAACTTTGTGAAATGACTTGAGAGGTGTAGAATAAGTGGGATCCGTTTTCGACGCAAGTGAAATACCACTACTTTTAATGTTATTTTACTTATTCCATGGGGTGGAGACGGGGAATTGCCCCTATTTTTGGCCTTAAGACACGTTTTGATGGGTCGATCCGGGCGGAAGACATTGTCAGGTGGGGATTTTGGCTAGGGCGGAACATCTGTTAAAAGATAATGTAGGTGTCCTAAGATGAGCTCAACGAGAACAAAAATCTCATGTGGAACAAAAGGGTAAAAGCTCATTTGATTTTGATTTTCAGTATGAATAAAAACAGTGAAAGTGTGGCCTATGAATACAAATAGGGATAACTGGTTGTGGTAGCCAAGTGTTCATAGCAACGTTGCTTTTTGATCCTTCGATGTCGGCTCTTCCTGTCATTATGAAGCAGAATTCACCAAGTGTTGGATTGTTCACCCACCAATAGGGAACATGAGTTTGGTTTAGACCATCGTGAGACAAGTTAGTTTTACCCTACTGATGAACCGTGCCGCAATAGTAATTCAACTTAGTATGAGAGGAACTGTTGATTCACATAATTGGTCATCGTGCTTGGTTGAAAAGCCAATGGTGCGAAGCTACCGTGTGTCAGATTATGACTGAATGCCTCTAAGTCAAAATCCACACTAGAAGCGACACTTGTCACTCCTCAAATGTATCTTGACCCATAATAGGGGTGTCGCTTCGGCACCCCCAGGGGATCGTGTCACTTGTGAACCTTGGCCTGGAAGTGTCTCTGTCAGGGTATCTTTGAAATTCAATTTCAAAGAGTCATTGAGAAGAATCCTTTGAAGTGTTTTCGAGTCTTGACCGTGGCAAAAACCGCCCAAGTGGGGGGAATTTGGGGTTTCCTAGTCTCGACCGTGGGAGAAAATGACCCAAGTGTGGGGAATGCGGGGTTTTTGAGTCTCGACCGTGGGAGAAATCGGCCCAAGTGCGGGGAATTCAGGGTTTCTGAGTCTCGACTGTGGGAGAAACTGACCAAGTGGGGGGAATTCAGGGTTTCTGAGTCTCGATTGTGGGAGAAACTGCCCAAGTGTGGGGAATTAAGGGTTTTCGAGTCTCGACCAGTGGAGAAACCGCCTAATTGCGGGGAATTCTGGGTTTCTGAGTCTCGACCATGGGAGAAACCGGCCCAAGTGTAGGGAATTCAGGGTTTCCGAGTCTCAACCATGGGAGAAACCACCCAAGTGTGGGGAATTCGGGGTTTTCAAGTCTCGACCATGGGAGAAACTTCCCAAGTGCGGGGAATTCGGGGTTTTCAAGTCTCGACCATGGGAGAAACCACCCAAGTGTGGGGAATTTAGGGTTTTTGAGTCTTGACCATGGGAGAAACCGCCAAAGTGCAGGGAATTTGGGGTTTCCTAGTCTCGACAGTGGGAGAAACCACACAAGTGTGGGGAATTCAGGGTTTCTGAGTTTCGACGATGTAAGAAACCACCTAAGTGTGGGGAATTCGGGGTTTGCATTCAAGAAACCCTAAGTTTTCCTTGCGTTCGGGAGAAACTGGCCCAAGTGCGGGGAATTCGAGGTTTCAGAGTCTTGACTGTGGGAGAAACCGACCGAAATACAGGGAATTCAAGGTTTCCGAGTCTCAACCGTAGGAGAAACTTCCCAAGTGGGGGGAATTCGAGGTTTTTTAGTCTCGACCATGGGAGAAACCGGTCGAAGTGCAAGGAATTTGGGGTTTTCAAGTCTCGACCTTAGGAGAAACTGGCCCAAATGTGGTGAATTCGGAGTTTTTGAGTCTCGACCGTGGGAGAAACTGCCCAAGTGTGGGGAATTCTAGGTTTCCTAGTCTCGACCGTGGGAGAAACTGGCCCAAGTGCGGTGAATTTAAGGTTTCCAAGTCTCGACCGTGGGAGAAACCGCCCAAGTGCGGGGAATTTAGGGTTTCTGAGTCTCGACCGTGGGAAAAACCACCCAAGTACGGGGAATTCGGTGTTTCCGAGTCTTGACCAGTGGAGAAATCACCCAAGTGTAGGGAATTCAAGGTTTTCGAGTCCCGACTGTGGGAGAAACTGGCCCAAGTGCGGGGAATTCGGGGTTTCCGAGTCTTGACCATGGGAGAAACCACCCAAGTGGGGGGAATTCGGAGTTTTCGAGTCTCGATCATGGGAGAAACCACCCAAGTGTGGGGATTTCGGGGTTTCCAAGTTTCAACTGTGGGAGAAACCGCCCAAGTGCGGGGAATTTGGGGTTTGCATTTGGGAAACCCCAAGTTTGCCTTGCGTTCGGGAGAAATCGACCTAAGGGTTTGCATTCAAGAAACCCCAAGTTTGCCTTGCGTTCGCGAGAAACAGGCCCAAGTGTAGGGAATTCGAGGTTTTTGAGTCTCGACCCTGGGTCAAATCAGCCCAGGTGCGGGGAATTCAGGGTTTTCGAGTCTCGACCTTGGGAGAAATCGACGCAAGTGCAGGGAATTCAGGGTTTCTGAGTCTCGACCATGGGAGAAACCACCCAAGTGGGGGGAATTTGGGGTTTCCTAGTCTCGACCATGGGAGAAACTGCCCAAGTACAGGTAATTTGAGGTTTTCGAGTCTCAACCATGGGAGAAACCGCCAAAGTGCAGGGAATTCAGGGTTTTCGAGTCTCAACCAATGGAGAAACCACCCAAGTGGGGGAAGTTAGGGTTTCTGAGTCTCAACCGTGGGAGAAACCGGCCCAAGTCTAGAGAATTCAGGGTTTTTGAGTCTTGACCATGGGAGAAACCGCCCAAGTGGGGGGAATTCGGCGTTTCCTAGTCTCGACCGTGGGAGAAACAGGCCCAAGTGTGGGTAATTTGGGGTTTCCTAGACTCGACCAGCGGAGAAACCACCCAAGTGTGGGGAATTTGGGGTTTTCGAGTCTCGACCATGGGAGAAACCGCCCAAGTGTGGGGAATTAGGGGTTTGCGAGTCTCAACCATGGGAGAAACTGCCCAAGTGTGGGGAATTCGGGGTTTTTGAGTCTCGACCATGGGAGAAACAACCCAAGTGTGGGGAATTCAGGGTTTCCTAGTCTCGACCGCCAGAGAAACTACATAAATGCAGGGAATTAGGGGTTTTCGAGTCTCAACCATGGGAGAAACCGCCCAAGTGCGGGGAATTCGGGGTTTGCAATCGGGAAACCCCAAGTTTGCCTTGCATTTGGGAGAAACTGGCCCAAGTGCGGGTAATTTGGGGTTTTCGAGTCTCGACCGTGGGAGAAACTAGCCCAAGTGTGGGGAATTCGAGGTTTCCGAGTCTCAACCATGGGAGAAACCACCCAAGTGGGGGGAATTCAAGGTTTCGTAGTCTCAACCATGGGAAAAACTGGCCCAAGTGTGGGGAATTCAGGGTTTCAGAGTCTCGATAGTGGGCAAAACCACCCAAGTGTGGGGAATTCAGGGTTTCCAAGTCTCGACCATGGGAGAAACTGCCCAAGTGCGGGGAATTCTGGGTTTTCGAGTCTCGACCATGGGAGAAACCACACAAGTGCGGGGGAATTCAGGGTTTCCAAGTCTCGACCATGCGAGAAACCGACCCAAGTTCAAGGAATTCGGGGTTCCTGACTCTTGACCGTGGGAGAAACTGCCCAAGTGTGGGGAATTTGGGGTTTTCGAGTCTTGATCGTGGGAAAAGTTGCCCAAGTGTGGGGAATTCAGGGTTTCTGAGTCTCGACCATGGGAGAAACTACCCAAGTGTGGGGAATTCGAGGTTTCTGAGTCTCGATCGTGGGAGAAACCACCCAAGTGCAAGGAATTCGGGGTTTCCTATTCTCGACCGTGGGAGAAACCGTCCAAGTGCGGGGAATTCAGGGTTTCAGAGTCTTGACTGTGGGAGAAACTGCCAAAGTGCAGGGAATTCGAGGTTTCCTAGTCTCGACTATGGGAGAAACCACACAAGTGCTGGGAATTCTGGGTTTCTAAGTCTTGACCGTGGGAGAAACCGCCCAAGTGCAAGGAATTCAGGGTTTGCATTCGGGAAACCCCAAGTTTTTCCTTGCATTCGGGGAAACTAGCCCAAGTGCAGGGAATTCAGGGTTTCCGAGTCTCAATCATGGGAGAAACTGGCCCAAGTGTAGGGAATTCGGGGTTTTCGAGTCTCAACCATAGGAGAAACCGCCCAAGTGGGGGGAATTCGAGGTTTCCTAGTCTCGACTATGGGAGAAACTTGTCCAAGTGCAAGGAATTCGAGGTTTATGAGTCTCGACTATGGGAGAAACCACCCAAGTATGGAAAATTCAGTGTTTTTGAGTCTCGACCATGGGGGAAACCACCCAAGTGCAGGGAATTTGGGATTTCTGAGTCTCGACCGTGGGAGAAACCGCCCAAGTGGGGGCAATTTGGGGTTTCTGAGTATCGATCATGGGAGAAACTGCCAAAGTGCAGGGAATTCAGGGTTTCTGAGTCTTGAACAACAAAGAAACTGCCCAAGTGCGGGGAATTCAGAGTTTTTGAGTCTTGACTGTGGGAGAAACCAGCCCAAGTACGGGGAATTCGGGGTTTCTGAGTCTCGACCGTGGGAGAAACTACCCAAGTGTGCAGAATTCAGGGTTTTCGAGTCTCGATCATGGGAGAAACCACCCAAGTGTGGGCAATTCAGGGTTTCTGAGTCTCAACTATGGGAGAAACCACCCAAGTATGAGGAATTCAGGGTTTCCGAGTCTTGACAGTGGGAGAAACCTCCAAAGTGTGGGGAATTTGGGGTTTCCTACTCTCAACAGTGGGAGAAACTGCACAAGTGCAGGGAATTCAAGGTTTCTGAGTCTCGACCGTGGGAGAAACCACCCAAGTGTGGGGAATTCGAGGTTTGCATTCGAGAAACCCCAAGTTTTCCTTGCATTCGGGAGAAACCGGCCCAAGTGCAGGGAATTCGAGGTTTTCGAGTCTCGACCATGGGAGAAACTGCCCAAGTGTGGGGAATTTGGGGTTTCTGAGTCTTAACCATGGGAGAAACTGCCCAAGTGCAGGGAATTCAGGGTTTTCGAATCTCCACTATGGGAGAAACCGTCCAAGTGCGGGGAATTTAGGGTTTTCGAGTCTCGACCATGGGAGAAACCACCAAAGTGCGGGGAATTTGGGGTTTCTTAGTCTTGATAGTGGGAGAAACTGCACAAGTGCGGGGAATTTAGGGTTTTCAAGTCTTGACCATGGGAGAAACAGCCCAAGTGTGGGGAATTCGGGGTTTGCATTCGATAAACCCCAAGTTTGCCTTGTGTTCAGGAGAAACTAGCCCAAGTGCGGGGAATTCAAGGTTTTCGAGTCTCGACCATGGGAGAAACCAGCCCAAGTGTGGGGAATTCAGGGTTTTCGAGTCTCGACCCTGGGAGAAACCACCTAAGTGGGGGGAATTCGAGGTTTCCTAGTCTCGACCGTGGGAGAAACCAGCACAAGTGTGGGGAATTTGAGGTTTTCGAGTCTCGACCTTGGGAGAAACCGGCCCAAGTGCAGGGAGTTCGAGGTTTTCGAGTCTTGACCATGGGAGAAACCGCCCAAGTGGGGGGAATTCAAGGTTTCCTAGTCTCGACTATGGGAGAAACCGACCCAAGTGCGGGGAATTCAGGGTTTTTGAGTCTCAACCGTGGGAGAAACCGCCCAAGTGCAGGGAATTCAGGGTTTTCGAGTCTCGACTGTGGGAGAAATTGCCCAAGTGTGGGGAATTTGGGGTTTCCGAGTCTTGACCAGCAGAGAAATCACCCCAGTGAGGGGAATTCGAAGTTTATAAGTCTCGACTGTGGGAGAAACTGGCCCAAGTGCAGGGAATTCGGGGTTTCTGAGTCTCGATCGTGGGAGAAACCGCCAAACTGGGGGGAATTTGGGGTTTCCGAGTCTCGATCGTTGGAGAAACCACCCAAGTGCGGGGAAGTCGGGGTTTTCAAGTCTCGACCTTGGGAGAAATCGCCCAAGTGCGGGGAATTCAGGGTTTGCATTCAGGAAACCCCAAGTTTGCCTTGCGCTCGGGAGAAACCAACCCAAGGGTTTGCATTCGAGAAACCCCAAGTTTTCCTTGCGTTCGGTAGAAACCAACCCAAGTGCAGGGAATTCGAGGTTTTCGAGTCTCGACCGTGGGTGAAATTGGCCCAAGTGCGGGGAATTCGGGGTTTCCAAGTCTTGGCCTTGGGAGAAATCGGCCCAAGTGTGGGGAATTCGAGGTTTCCGAGTCTCAACCATGGGAGAAACTGCCCAAGTGAGGGGAATTTGGGGTTTCCTAGTCTCGACCATGGGAGAAACCACCCAAGTGCGGGGAATTCGAGGTTTCCAAGTCTCGATCGTGGGAGAAACTGCCCAAGTGCGGGGAATTCAGGGTTTTCGAGTCTCGACCAGTGGAAAAGCCACCAAAGTGCAGGGAATTTGGGGTTTATGAGTCTCGACCATGGGAGAAATCGGCCCAACTGTGGGGAATTCAGGGTTTTCGAGTCTTGGCCATGGGAGAAACTGCCCAAGTGCGGGGAATTTGGGGTTTCCGAGTCTCGAACATGGGAGAAACTGCCCAAGTGCAGGGAATTCGGGGTTTTCTAGTCTCGACCATGGGAGAAATTGCCCAAGTGTGGGGAATTCGGGGTTTCCGATTCTTGATGAGCAGAGAAATTGCTCTAGTGCGGGGAATTTGGGGTTTCCGAGTCTCGATGATTAGAGAAACCACCCAAGTGTAGGGAATTTGGGGTTCCCGAGTCTCGACGAGTGGAGAAACCGCCCAAGTGTGGGGAATTTGGGGTTCCCGGGAGCGGCGAAACCACCCAAGTGTGGGAATTTCAGGGTTTCCAAGTCTCAAACAATGGAGAAACTACTAGAATTCAGGTTCTCCATCCCGGTCGAGGATGGAAACCGTCCCTGAGTGTAAGCACTGGAAAACTTGGGGTTTTCGAGCCAACCGATATCAAATTCGCCGCCCAAGCATGTGGGGAAATTCGAGGTTTTCGGGCCGGTCGAGAGTGAAACCGCCCAAATGTAGGGAATTGGGGGTTTCCACATCTGGCTGGGTGATGAATACTGCCCATGTGTGAGTGTGGAAAACTTGGGGTTTCCACGCCCAGCCAGGCGACGGAAGCCGCTCGAATTGCGAAGCATGGGGAACTAGGGGTTTCCATCTGTCCGCCCAAAGTGCCAGTGTGGGAAACTTGCAGTTTCCATGCCCGCATGCGAGGGCATGAAACTTGTGGTTTTCGGACCGACCAAGGGCGTATCTACCGCCCAAGTGTGTGGGGGAATTCGGGGTTTCTGGGCTGGTCAAGAGCGAAGCCGCCCAAGTGTAGGGAATCAAGGTCCGACTGGGTGACGGACGCGGCCCATGTGCGAGTGTGGAAAACTTGGGGTTTCCATGCCTGGTCAGGTGATGGATGCAGCCTAGATTGCAAAGTGTGGGGAGATTGGGGTTTCCATCTGTCTGTCCAAGAAAAGTGCCATCATGGGAAACTTCTGACTTCCATGCCCTGCCCAAGTGCGAGGGCAGGAAACTTGGAGGGTCTCCATGGTCGACCAGGCAGCGAAAGTTGCCCAAGTGCAAGTGCAGGAAAGTTGGGGTCTCTGTGCCCGACCGTGGTGAGAAGTGCCCAAAAGTGCATGTGTAGGAAACTTGGGGTTTCCATGCCCGACCATCGAGAAAAATCATCCAAGTGTGGGAAACATGGGGTTTCCATGTCCGACCACAAGGGAAATCTTTTGGGTGTGGTGGGAAGCACCGAGTTTCCGCGTATGACTGCGATGGAAAACCTCTATAGTTGTGACGAAATTAGGGGTTTCCATGTACGACCTGGATGGAAAACCCCTGTAGTTGCAACGAAATTCGAGGGTTCTATGTACGACTACGATGGAAAACCTCTGTAGCTGTGATGAAATTCGGGGTTTCCAAGTCGACCAAGAGCGAAACTGCCCATGCGTGGGGGGTTTCCATGTCTGGACGCGACGGAAGCCACCCAAGCACAAGCGTGAGAAACCTGGGGGTTTCCATGTCTGGCCACGATGGAAGCCACCCAAAAGCACAAGCATGGGAAACCTGGTGTTTCCATGTTCGGCCGCAATGGAAACCACCCAAATCGCAAGTGTGAGAAACCTGGGGTTCCCATGTTTGACTACAATGAAAGAGACCCAAGCATAACTGTGGGAAACCTGGGGCTTCCATGTCCGACCGCAACGGGAGGCACCCAAGCTAAGTGTAAGAAACTTGGGGCTTCCATATCCGTCCGTGATAGGAACCATGCAAGTGTGGGAAATTTGGGGTTTCCATGCCCAGATGCGATAGAACCGGTGCGAGCACGAAAAATTCAATTTTTCTGTGTTTTGTTGCGACAGGAAACCACGCAAGTGCAAGAAAATTCAGGGTTCCCATGTCGGTCAAGAAATAATAATCCTGCATGTGCAGGAAAATCTGAGGTTTCCGAGTTGGTCGAGAAACCAACCGTGCAAGAGTGGGAAATCCAAGGTTTCCATGTCTAGCCGTGCAAGTACGGGAAAGTCAAGGTTTTCATGTCCGGTCGCAACGAAAACTGTGCAAGTGTGGGGAAAGTCAGGGTTTCCATGCCCTGTTGCGACGAAAATGATGCAAGTGCGGGGAAATTTTGGGTCTTTGTGTCCGGCCACTACAGAAACCGTGCAAGTGCGAGGAAATTCATGGTTTCTGGGTCTGATCACGATGAAAACCGTGCAAATGTGAAGAATCTGGGGTTTCCATGTTGTGACATGATGGGAATTGTCCAAGTGCCGGATATTCGGGGTTTCCATGTCCTACCACAACAAAAACTATCCAAGTGCAGAGGAATTTGGGGTGTTCGTGTCCAGCCGCAATGGAAACCATCCAAGTGAAGGGGAATTCAGGGTTTTCGTGTCCGACCGTGAGATGGAAACCACACAAGTGTGGGAAACCCCTGGCAGTGCATCGCTACCTTGCCTCAGCCGTAGGGGCATGACCAACGTGCCCCTAATACAATCGGACTATGCCTCTTCACTTAAGGACCTTCGATAACTGTGCCTTGAGCTACAATTTGTTAGATATGCAACCGAGTTCTCTAACAATAGGCACATGTCCAACCATGGCCTTAAAGCATCCTGGTTCTGTTTTAATAGCTAGCCAATACTCATCAATACCTAGCCATCCACAACAACATAAGGAGCAATAGCATCCAACAAGTATAAAGAGACCACAACACACTGTTATGGGCGGATTCCTTAAGATTATTAATATGAAGAGTGTTTCTGAAGATACAACAAGGGGGTGGGTCCAGCCTTCTCCCTGCGACTCTTTTGTAGAAATAAAAATAATTCATGACACGTCTCCCTACTGCCCAAAAGACTTCCACAATCCAACCCCCGATGCATCTGTGGATATTCCCCCTATAGTGCCTCTTCCTCGCTTACCGCAACCTCAATCTAGCTCTACTGTGCCTCAGACACTTGCCAAGATGTCTAAGTCCTTTGTGTAGACATCATCCAAGTAGTTCACTGTGCCCCCAAACCTAGAATTTTCACCTCATAACTTCTTTTCCACCCTTGTCAGGCACTCATTGATTGAACTCTTATTGGATGACTTCGTATGATGGAGGTTTCCTCCTTATATATTGGAAAAGGTTCCTTGCAATCCACTCCATGTCCAATGTGGACCCAACGTGCAATCCACCCAATCATACGCCGAGTCTTTCATGCACCCACAGTTTGCCTGGGGATCCAACTCGAATTGGTGCTCCCAAGTTGCCCGACACCATGACGTTTTTGGCTCAGTGGCTTGGCCCACCCAGGTCGTACTCCATCCAGACTACGCCTCACTCAGGGCACCCATACTCTGTCCTGAGCCAATCGTGTCAGGTTACACTAAACATTCATTGTTTACACTTAGACAATTACACGGTTCTATACTTAGTCATTTAAGCCATTAAGAACATGTAATCATCCATACACGAGAAAGAGACACACGTGTGGCTGGGCAACATGAACTTTGCCTGACACCCATAGATCACAATGTACAGAATGTTACAATGAGAGACAGTCACAAGAGGGGAGTTGCAGCTCCATACAAAGACATACAGAATTCGGCCAAGTCACTTCGATGGATTTTTCCTCACTTCACTATCTCATAAGACCCCCCTGCCGCAACCTGAGTCTGCCTTGCACATCTATCGCAAGTCTCCTCTCCGTCACGTGCACTGCCAACTCACCCAACGACTCAACCTTGAGACTGGTCATGTGCTCTCCACCGAGATGCCCAACCAAGACACTTGGTTGAATCTATCTTCACTCTTCTCTGCCCAATTTGTTCTGCCTTGACTCATCCCAACTCATGCCTTACTTATATGTGCTCACTCCATCTCGTGGATCGCCGCACCGTTTGGCATGAGAGTCGAGTCGACTCGCCAACTCACCACATGGGTCCTCCTAAGTCATGATGCGTCCACCAACTCGCCCATTGGTTGGGTCGTCATGCCCCAACTCGTCCGCTCGCACCTTGCCTTGCCTTGCCTCTTTGTGCCTTGGCTTGCCTTGCATTGTGCCTTGCATTGCCTTGCCTCTTCACGCCTTGCCTTGCCTTGTGACATGCCTTGCCTTGCATCTCGATGCCTTTCCTTGCCTTGCCTTTCCCATGCCATCTTAAAAAAGTTAAGTTCTGACCATCTTTACACCTTATCCGATGGTCAACTCATCTTCTTGCTTGGTGCTACCTTGCCTTGCCTTTTGCCATGCCCTACCTTGCCTCCTGGTGCCTTGCCTTGGCTCTTGGTGCCTTGCCCTGACTTGCCTCCTCGCACCTTTCCTTGCCTTGCCTCTTGGTGCCTTTCCTTGTCTTGCCTTGCCTAGGACATCTTAAAAAAGTTTAGTTGTAACAACCTTCACTCCTTATCCGACAATTGACTCGTCCTCTTGCCTAGTACTACCTTGCGCTGCCTTGCCTCCCCATGCGCCTCTCCTTGCATTGTCTTTCCTAGGTCGTCTTAAAAAAGTTGATTTGTGACCACCGTCACTCCTTATCTGACGATTGGCTCATCTTCTTTCCTAGCACTACCTTGCCTTTCCTTTCCTCCGGGTGCTTTTCGTTGTGCCTTGTGTCCCGACACCTTGCCTTGCCTAGACCTCCCTAAAAAAGTTAAGTTGTGACCAACTTTACTCCTTATCCGGTGGTTGTCTTGTCTTCTTGCCTGGCACTGACTCGTGTGGCCATTCCCAAATTTTTGTGAGGTCTCCTCATGTCGACACACCTTTCCTTGCCTCCTGGCACCTTCCCTTGCCTTGCCTCCCAGCACCTTGCCTTTCCTTGCCTTTTGGCACGATGCCTTTCCTTGCCTCTTGGTGCTTTGCCATGCCTTGCCTCCCTTGCACCTTCCCTTGCCTTGCCTCCTAGAACCTTTCCTTTCCTTGCCTCTTGGCACCTTTCCTTCCCTTGCCCTACCTCATGTTGCCTTGCCTCTTGTTGCCTTTCCAGGCCTTATTAAAATATCTACCTCGAAGCCAAAATTGGTTCTTATCCATCATCCGTCTCGTCTTTTTGCCTAGTGCTCCCTTGTGTTGTGTGGTCATTTTCGTTATGGCTCTTTGTGCATTTCATTACATCTCTTCATGCATTTAGGCACCCATCTTGCCAACTGGCCTTGCGTTGCATTTGCATGCCCCTCTTTCCAACTCGCCTTGCCTTGCCTGTGCTCTTCGTATGTTTCATTACGGCTCTTCGTGCGTTTGGGTGCCCATATTGCCAACTCACCCTGCCTTTCCCTTGGTCGCCCAACCTTGGCCATGTCGTATTAAAAAATCTACCTCCAAGCCAAAATTGGTTCTTATCCATCCTCTAGCTCGTCTTTTTACCTAGTGCTCCCTTGTGTGGTTGTTTTCATTACGACTCTTCGTGCGTTTGGGTGCCCATCTTTCCTATTGGCCTTGCACTGCAATTGGGAGCCCCTCTTGCCAACTCGCCTTGCCTTGCCTTTTGTTACCCAACCTTGGCCATGCCGTATTAAAAAATCTACCTCCAAGCCAAAACTAGTACTTATCCGTCCTCCGACTCGTCTTTTTTCCTAGTGCTCCCTTGTGTTGTCGTTTTTGTTACGGCTCTTCGTGCATTTGGGCACCCATCTTACCAACTTGCCTTGCGTTGCATTTGGGTTCCCCTCTTGTCGAGTCCCCTTTCCTTTCCCTTGGTCTCCCAACCTTCGCTAGGCCATATTAAAATATCTACCTCGAAGCCAAAATTGGTTCTTATTTGTCATCCAGCTCATCTTTTTGCCTAGTGCTCCCTTGTGTGGTCGTTTTCGTTACGGCTCTTCATGCGTTTCATTACCGCTCTTCATGTGTTTGGGCACCCATCTTTCCAACTATCCTTGCGTTGCGTTTGGGTGCTCCTCTTACCAACTCACCTTGCCTTGCCCGTGTTGTTTGTGCATTTCGTTACAGATCTTCGTGCATTTGGGCACCCATGTTGCGAGCTCGCCTTATGTTGCGTTCGAGCGCCCATGTTGCGAACTCGCCTTGCGTTGCGTTTGGGCGCCCAACCTTGGTGAGGCCATATTAAAAAATCTACCTCCAAGACAAAATTGGTTCTTATCCATCCTTCAACTCATCTTTTCCCCCAGAGCTCCCTTGTGTGGTTGTTTTCGTTACGACTCTTTGTGCATTTCATTATGGCTCATCGTGCATTTCGTTACAGCCATTCATGCATTTCGTTATGACTCTTCATGCATTTTTTCTCCCATCTTGCCAACTGGCCTTGCATTGCGTTTGGGTGGCCCTCTTTCAAACTTGTCTTGCCTTGGCCTTTGTTGCCCAACCTTCACCAGGCTCTTGGTGCATTTCGTTACGACTCTTCGTGATTTTGGGTGACGATGTTGCGAACTCACCTTGAATTGTGTTTGGGTGCCCATCTTGAGAACTCGTCTTGTGTTGTGTTTGGGCACCCAACCTTTGAGAGGCCGTATTAAAAAATCTACCTCCAAGCCAAAATTGGTTCTTATCCATCCTTAGGCTCGTCTTTTTTCCTAGTGCTCCCTTTATGTGGTCATTTTCATTACGTCTCTTCGTGTGTTTGGGTGCCCCTCTTGCCAACTAGCCTTGCATTTCATTTGGGCGACCATCTTGCCAACTGGCCTTGCATTGCATTTGGGTGCCCCTCTTGCCAACTCGCCTTGCCTTGCCCTTGGTCACCCAACCTTCGTCGAGCTCCTCGTGCATTTTTTTATGGCTCTTCGTGTTTTTGGGTGCCCATGTTGTGAAGTTTCCTTGCATTTCATTTGGGTGCCCATCTTGTGAAATCACCTTGCATTGCATTGGGGCACCCAACCTTGGTGAGGCCATATTAAAAAATCTACCTCCAGGTCAAAATTGGTTCTTATCCATCCTCCGGCTTGTCTTTTTTCCTAGTGCTCCCTTGTGTGGTTGTTTTCATTATGGCTCTTTGTGCTTTTATTTATGGCTGTTCATTCATTTCATTATGGCTCTTAGTGCATTTGGGCACCCATCTCGTCAACTGGTCTTGCATTTCATTTGGGTGCCACTCTTGCCAACTCGCCTTGCCTTTCCCTTGGTTTCCCAACCTTGGCTAGGTTCCTCATGCGTTTTGTTACGACTCTTCATGCGTTTGGGTGCCCATGTTGCGAAGTCGCCTTGCATTACATTGGGGCACCCATCTTGCGAACTCGCCTTACGTTTTGTTCAGGCGCCCAACCTTGGTGAGGCCATATTAAAAAATCTACCTCCAAGCCAAAATTGGTTCTTATTCGTCATCCGGCTCACCTTTTTGCCTAGTGCTCCCTTGTGTGGTTGTTTTCATTACGGCTCTTCATGCATTTCATTACGGTCGTTTGTTCATTTTTTTGCAACTCTTCATGCATTTGGGCGCCCATCTTACCAACTGGCCTTGCATTGCATTTGGGTGCCCCTCTTTCCAGCTCACCTTGCCTTGCCCTTGGTCAAGCTCCTCGTTCGTTTTGTTATGGATTTTCGTGCATTTGGGTGCCCATATTGCGAACTCACCTTGCATTTCATTTGGGAGCCCAACCTTGGTGAGGTCGTATTAAAAAATCTACCTCCAAGCCAAAATTGGTTCTTATCCGTCATCTAGTTCGTCTTTGTGCCTAGTGCTCCCTTGTGTGTTCGCTTTTGTTGCGGATCTTCATGCGTATTGTTATGGCTGTTCGTGCATTTTGTTATGGCTCTTCGTGCATTTGGGAACCCATCTTGCCAACTGGCCTTGCATTGCATTTGGGTTCCTCTCTTCCCAACTCGCCTTCCCTTTCCCTTGGTCACCCAACCTTGGCCAGGCTCCTTGCGTGTTTTGTTACGACTCTTTGTGCGTTTGGGCACCCATGTCACCTTGCGTTGTGTTCAGACACCCATATTATGAACTCACCTTGCGTTGTGTTTGGGTACCCAACCTTGGTGAGTTCATATTAAAAAATATACCTCCAAGCCAAAATTGGTTCTTATCCATCCTCTGGATCATCTTTTTATCTAGTGCTCCTGTGTGTGGTTGTTTACGTTACGGCTCTTCGTGCGTTTTGTTACAGTCATTTGTGCGTTTCGTTACGGATATTCATGCGTTTGGGTGCCCATATTTCCAACTAGCCTTGCATTGCATTTGGGTTCCCCTCTTGCCAACTCACCTTGCCTTTCCCTTGGTCGCCCAACCTTGGCCAGGCTTCTCATGCATTTTCATTACAGCTCTTCGTGCATTTGGGCACCCATGTTGCGAACTCACCTTGCATTGCATTTGGGCGCCCGTCTTGCGAACTTTCCTTTTGTTGTGTTCGAGCGCCCAACCTTAGTGAGGCCGTATTAAAAAATCTACCTCCATGCCAAAACTGGTTCTTATCCATCCTCCGGTTCGTCTTTTTGCCTAGTGCTCCCTTGTGTGGTCATTTTCGTTACGGCTCTTCGTGGATTTCGTTATGGTTGTCCGTGCGTTTCGTTGCGGATCTTTGTGCGTTTGGGCGCCCACCTTGCCAATTGGCCTTGCACTACGTTTGGGTGCCTCTCTTCCAACTTTCCTTGCCTTGCCCTTGGTCACCCAACCTTGGCTAGGCTTCTCATGCATTTCGTTACAACACTTTGTGTGTATGGGTTGGATTGGGTGAGGCTTTCGCTTAATTTGACTCAACACGAAAAAACTTACTAGGTCCAGACATAGTAAGGATTGACAAATTGAGAGATCTTTCTTGATTCTATGGGTGGTGGTGCATGGTCATTTTTGTTATGGCTCTTTGTGCATTTCGTTACGACCGTTCATGCATTTCGTTGTGGCTCTTCATGCATTTGGGCACCCACCTTGCCAACTGCCCTTGCATTGCATTTGGGTGCCCCTCTTGCCAACTCGCCTTGCCTTGCCCTTGGTCACCCAACCTTGGTCAGGCTTCTCATGCATTTCATTATGGCTCTATGGGTGCCCAAACGGTCAAGACTTAGAAACCTCGAATTCCCCACACTTGAGTTGGTTTCTCCTGAATGCAAGGCAAACTTGGTGTTATCACTGAAATTTCATCCGCACAAGGCGACAAGAACTCCGCATCGTTAGCACAGAAAAACAGTCATTCATGGCACAAGGTTAATTCCACAACACAACAAAAGGGTCAAAACTATGCAAAATGGCCAAAAAAATTACAAGGCGCTTTGCACCCACTGGGCGCGCGCGCGCGCGTAACATCTTCGTACCTGGAGCGCATATGCGCAGCTGCGGGGTGAAAAACCCGCGTGCCTGCCAAACGGCGCATTTATGAAACTGGTCGGCCTCCCAACCACTAATGGATCAGCTCCCAAGTCGATTTGACACCAAATCCGAGCTCAATCTGCGTGGGGAGGCTGGTCAAAGACCTAATTGTGCCCTAAAGAGCCCCTTTTCACATTCAAAAGAGGTTGCATAATAACCCAATGCTTGGCTATAAAAAGCCATGAATGACCACCATTTCTTCAAGGAATTCTTCATACTGTTATGCTACTGAGATTGCTAGAGACTCCTTCTTTGGCAATACACATTGTAAGCTGCATTTCATAAGCTATTCACCCCTCACTTGAGTGAATAAGCTTAGAGTTCTTTCACTCACACTTTCATCTTTCATTGAAAGGAGAGCAATCAGTTGAGGGCCTCAAGAGCCTTCCATTGGAGAGGGAAGGGACCCAAGTCCTCT
>ML832916.1:23628-56379 GCA_009831015.1 Picea engelmannii
TACATTTGGGCGGTTTCACTCTCGACCGGCCCGAAAACCTCGAATTTCCCCACATGCTTGGGCGGCGAATTTGATATCGGTTGGCTCGAAAACCCCAAGTTTTCCAGTGCTTACACTCAGGGACGGTTTCCATCCTCGACCGGGATGGAGAACCTGAATTCTAGTAGTTTCTCCATTGTTTGAGACTTGGAAACCCTGAAATTCCCACACTTGGGTGGTTTCGCCGCTCCCGGGAACCCCAAATTCCCCACACTTGGGCGGTTTCTCCACTCGTCGAGACTCGGGAACCCCAAATTCCCTACACTTGGGTGGTTTCTCTAATCATCGAGACTCGGAAACCCCAAATTCCCCGCACTAGAGCAATTTCTCTGCTCATCAAGAATCGGAAACCCCGAATTCCCCACACTTGGGCAATTTCTCCCATGGTCGAGACTAGAAAACCCCGAATTCCCTGCACTTGGGCAGTTTCTCCCATGTTCGAGACTCGGAAACCCCAAATTCCCCGCACTTGGGCAGTTTCTCCCATGGCCAAGACTCGAAAACCCTGAATTCCCCACAGTTGGGCCGATTTCTCCCATGGTCGAGACTCATAAACCCCAAATTCCCTGCACTTTGGTGGCTTTTCCACTGGTCGAGACTCGAAAACCCTGAATTCCCCGCACTTGGGCAGTTTCTCCCACGATCGAGACTTGGAAACCTCGAATTCCCCGCACTTGGGTGGTTTCTCCCATGGTCGAGACTAGGAAACCCCAAATTCCCCTCACTTGGGCAGTTTCTCCCATGGTTGAGACTCGGAAACCTCGAATTCCCCACACTTGGGCCGATTTCTCCCAAGGCCAAGACTTGGAAACCCCGAATTCCCCGCACTTGGGCCAATTTCACCCACGGTCGAGACTCGAAAACCTCGAATTCCCTGCACTTGGGTTGGTTTCTACCGAACGCAAGGAAAACTTGGGGTTTCTCGAATGCAAACCCTTGGGTTGGTTTCTCCCGAGCGCAAGGCAAACTTGGGGTTTCCTGAATGCAAACCCTGAATTCCCCGCACTTGGGCGATTTCTCCCAAGGTCGAGACTTGAAAACCCCGACTTCCCCGCACTTGGGTGGTTTCTCCAACGATCGAGACTCGGAAACCCCAAATTCCCCCCAGTTTGGCGGTTTCTCCCACGATCGAGACTCAGAAACCCCGAATTCCCTGCACTTGGGCCAGTTTCTCCCACAGTCGAGACTTATAAACTTCGAATTCCCCTCACTGGGGTGATTTCTCTGCTGGTCAAGACTCGGAAACCCCAAATTCCCCACACTTGGGCAATTTCTCCCACAGTCGAGACTCGAAAACCCTGAATTCCCTGCACTTGGGCGGTTTCTCCCACGGTTGAGACTCAAAAACCCTGAATTCCCCGCACTTGGGTCGGTTTCTCCCATAGTCGAGACTAGGAAACCTTGAATTCCCCCCACTTGGGCGGTTTCTCCCATGGTCAAGACTCGAAAACCTCGAACTCCCTGCACTTGGGCCGGTTTCTCCCAAGGTCGAGACTCGAAAACCTCAAATTCCCCACACTTGTGCTGGTTTCTCCCACGGTCGAGACTAGGAAACCTCGAATTCCCCCCACTTAGGTGGTTTCTCCCAGGGTCGAGACTCGAAAACCCTGAATTCCCCACACTTGGGCTGGTTTCTCCCATGGTCGAGACTCGAAAACCTTGAATTCCCCGCACTTGGGCTAGTTTCTCCTGAACACAAGGCAAACTTGGGGTTTATCGAATGCAAACCCCGAATTCCCCACACTTGGGCTGTTTCTCCCATGGTCAAGACTTGAAAACCCTAAATTCCCCGCACTTGTGCAGTTTCTCCCACTATCAAGACTAAGAAACCCCAAATTCCCCGCACTTTGGTGGTTTCTCCCATGGTCGAGACTCGAAAACCCTAAATTCCCCGCACTTGGACGGTTTCTCCCATAGTGGAGATTCGAAAACCCTGAATTCCCTGCACTTGGGCAGTTTCTCCCATGGTTAAGACTCAGAAACCCCAAATTCCCCACACTTGGGCAGTTTCTCCCATGGTCGAGACTCGAAAACCTCGAATTCCCTGCACTTGGGCCGGTTTCTCCCGAATGCAAGGAAAACTTGGGGTTTCTCGAATGCAAACCTCGAATTCCCCACACTTGGGTGGTTTCTCCCACGGTCGAGACTCAGAAACCTTGAATTCCCTGCACTTGTGCAGTTTCTCCCACTGTTGAGAGTAGGAAACCCCAAATTCCCCACACTTTGGAGGTTTCTCCCACTGTCAAGACTCGGAAACCCTGAATTCCTCATACTTGGGTGGTTTCTCCCATAGTTGAGACTCAGAAACCCTGAATTGCCCACACTTGGGTGGTTTCTCCCATGATCGAGACTCGAAAACCCTGAATTCTGCACACTTGGGTAGTTTCTCCCACGGTCGAGACTCAGAAACCCCGAATTCCCCGTACTTGGGCTGGTTTCTCCCACAGTCAAGACTCAAAAACTCTGAATTCCCCGCACTTGGGCAGTTTCTTTGTTGTTCAAGACTCAGAAACCCTGAATTCCCTGCACTTTGGCAGTTTCTCCCATGATCGATACTCAGAAACCCCAAATTGCCCCCACTTGGGCGGTTTCTCCCACGGTCGAGACTCAGAAATCCCAAATTCCCTGCACTTGGGTGGTTTCCCCCATGGTCGAGACTCAAAAACACTGAATTTTCCATACTTGGGTGGTTTCTCCCATAGTCGAGACTCATAAACCTCGAATTCCTTGCACTTGGACAAGTTTCTCCCATAGTCGAGACTAGGAAACCTCGAATTCCCCCCACTTGGGCGGTTTCTCCTATGGTTGAGACTCGAAAACCCCGAATTCCCTACACTTGGGCCAGTTTCTCCCATGATTGAGACTCGGAAACCCTGAATTCCCTGCACTTGGGCTAGTTTCCCCGAATGCAAGGAAAAACTTGGGGTTTCCCGAATGCAAACCCTGAATTCCTTGCACTTGGGCGGTTTCTCCCACGGTCAAGACTTAGAAACCCAGAATTCCCAGCACTTGTGTGGTTTCTCCCATAGTCGAGACTAGGAAACCTCGAATTCCCTGCACTTTGGCAGTTTCTCCCACAGTCAAGACTCTGAAACCCTGAATTCCCCGCACTTGGACGGTTTCTCCCACGGTCGAGAATAGGAAACCCCGAATTCCTTGCACTTGGGTGGTTTCTCCCACGATCGAGACTCAGAAACCTCGAATTCCCCACACTTGGGTAGTTTCTCCCATGGTCGAGACTCAGAAACCCTGAATTCCCCACACTTGGGCAACTTTTCCCACGATCAAGACTCGAAAACCCCAAATTCCCCACACTTGGGCAGTTTCTCCCACGGTCAAGAGTCAGGAACCCCGAATTCCTTGAACTTGGGTCGGTTTCTCGCATGGTCGAGACTTGGAAACCCTGAATTCCCCCGCACTTGTGTGGTTTCTCCCATGGTCGAGACTCGAAAACCCAGAATTCCCCGCACTTGGGCAGTTTCTCCCATGGTCGAGACTTGGAAACCCTGAATTCCCCACACTTGGGTGGTTTTGCCCACTATCGAGACTCTGAAACCCTGAATTCCCCACACTTGGGCCAGTTTTTCCCATGGTTGAGACTACGAAACCTTGAATTCCCCCCACTTGGGTGGTTTCTCCCATGGTTGAGACTCGGAAACCTCGAATTCCCCACACTTGGGCTAGTTTCTCCCACGGTCGAGACTCGAAAACCCCAAATTACCCGCACTTGGGCCAGTTTCTCCCAAATGCAAGGCAAACTTGGGGTTTCCCGATTGCAAACCCCGAATTCCCCGCACTTGGGCGGTTTCTCCCATGGTTGAGACTCGAAAACCCCTAATTCCCTGCATTTATGTAGTTTCTCTGGCGGTCGAGACTAGGAAACCCTGAATTCCCCACACTTGGGTTGTTTCTCCCATGGTCGAGACTCAAAAACCCCGAATTCCCCACACTTGGGCAGTTTCTCCCATGGTTGAGACTCGCAAACCCCTAATTCCCCACACTTGGGCGGTTTCTCCCATGGTCGAGACTCGAAAACCCCAAATTCCCCACACTTGGGTGGTTTCTCCGCTGGTCGAGTCTAGGAAACCCCAAATTACCCACACTTGGGCCTGTTTCTCCCACGGTCGAGACTAGGAAACGCCGAATTCCCCCCACTTGGGCGGTTTCTCCCATGGTCAAGACTCAAAAACCCTGAATTCTCTAGACTTGGGCCGGTTTCTCCCACGGTTGAGACTCAGAAACCCTAACTTCCCCCACTTGGGTGGTTTCTCCATTGGTTGAGACTCGAAAACCCTGAATTCCCTGCACTTTGGCGGTTTCTCCCATGGTTGAGACTCGAAAACCTCAAATTACCTGTACTTGGGCAGTTTCTCCCATGGTCGAGACTAGGAAACCCCAAATTCCCCCCACTTGGGTGGTTTCTCCCATGGTCGAGACTCAGAAACCCTGAATTCCCTGCACTTGCGTCGATTTCTCCCAAGGTCGAGACTCGAAAACCCTGAATTCCCCGCACCTGGGCTGATTTGACCCAGGGTCGAGACTCAAAAACCTCGAATTCCCTACACTTGGGCCTGTTTCTCGCGAACGCAAGGCAAACTTGGGGTTTCTTGAATGCAAACCCTTAGGTCGATTTCTCCCGAACGCAAGGCAAACTTGGGGTTTCCCAAATGCAAACCCCAAATTCCCCGCACTTGGGCGGTTTCTCCCACAGTTGAAACTTGGAAACCCCGAAATCCCCACACTTGGGTGGTTTCTCCCATGATCGAGACTCGAAAACTCCGAATTCCCCCCACTTGGGTGGTTTCTCCCATGGTCAAGACTCGGAAACCCCGAATTCCCCGCACTTGGGCCAGTTTCTCCCACAGTCGGGACTCGAAAACCTTGAATTCCCTACACTTGGGTGATTTCTCCACTGGTCAAGACTCGGAAACACCGAATTCCCCGTACTTGGGTGGTTTTTCCCACGGTCGAGACTCAGAAACCCTAAATTCCCCGCACTTGGGCGGTTTCTCCCACGGTCGAGACTTGGAAACCTTAAATTCACCGCACTTGGGCCAGTTTCTCCCACGGTCGAGACTAGGAAACCTAGAATTCCCCACACTTGGGCAGTTTCTCCCACGGTCGAGACTCAAAAACTCCGAATTCACCACATTTGGGCCAGTTTCTCCTAAGGTCGAGACTTGAAAACCCCAAATTCCTTGCACTTCGACCGGTTTCTCCCATGGTCGAGACTAAAAAACCTCGAATTCCCCCCACTTGGGAAGTTTCTCCTACGGTTGAGACTCGGAAACCTTGAATTCCCTGTATTTCGGTCGGTTTCTCCCACAGTCAAGACTCTGAAACCTCGAATTCCCCGCACTTGGGCCAGTTTCTCCCGAACGCAAGGAAAACTTAGGGTTTCTTGAATGCAAACCCCGAATTCCCCACACTTAGGTGGTTTCTTACATCGTCGAAACTCAGAAACCCTGAATTCCCCACACTTGTGTGGTTTCTCCCACTGTCGAGACTAGGAAACCCCAAATTCCCTGCACTTTGGCGGTTTCTCCCATGGTCAAGACTCAAAAACCCTAAATTCCCCACACTTGGGTGGTTTCTCCCATGGTCGAGACTTGAAAACCCCGAATTCCCCGCACTTGGGAAGTTTCTCCCATGGTCGAGACTTGAAAACCCCGAATTCCCCACACTTGGGTGGTTTCTCCCATGGTTGAGACTCGGAAACCCTGAATTCCCTACACTTGGGCCGGTTTCTCCCATGGTCGAGACTCAGAAACCCAGAATTCCCCGCAATTAGGCGGTTTCTCCACTGGTCGAGACTCGAAAACCCTTAATTCCCCACACTTGGGCAGTTTCTCCCACAATCGAGACTCAGAAACCCTGAATTCCCCCCACTTGGTCAGTTTCTCCCACAGTCGAGACTCAGAAACCCTGAATTCCCCGCACTTGGGCCGATTTCTCCCACGGTCGAGACTCAAAAACCCCGCATTCCCCACACTTGGGTCATTTTCTCCCACGGTCGAGACTAGGAAACCCCAAATTCCCCCCACTTGGGCGGTTTTTGCCACGGTCAAGACTCGAAAACACTTCAAAGGATTCTTCTCAATGACTCTTTGAAATTGAATTTCAAAGATACCCTGACAGAGACACTTCCAGGCCAAGGTTCACAAGTGACACGATCCCCTGGGGGTGCCGAAGCGACACCCCTATTATGGGTCAAGATACATTTGAGGAGTGACAAGTGTCGCTTCTAGTGTGGATTTTGACTTAGAGGCATTCAGTCATAATCTGACACACGGTAGCTTCGCACCATTGGCTTTTCAACCAAGCACGATGACCAATTATGTGAATCAACAGTTCCTCTCATACTAAGTTGAATTACTATTGCGGCACGGTTCATCAGTAGGGTAAAACTAACTTGTCTCACGATGGTCTAAACCAAACTCATGTTCCCTATTGGTGGGTGAACAATCCAACACTTGGTGAATTCTGCTTCATAATGACAGGAAGAGCCGACATCGAAGGATCAAAAAGCAACGTTGCTATGAACACTTGGCTACCACAACCAGTTATCCCTATTTGTATTCATAGGCCACACTTTCACTGTTTTTATTCATACTGAAAATCAAAATCAAATGAGCTTTTACCCTTTTGTTCCACATGAGATTTTTGTTCTCGTTGAGCTCATCTTAGGACACCTACATTATCTTTTAACAGATGTTCCGCCCTAGCCAAAATCCCCACCTGACAATGTCTTCCGCCCGGATCGACCCATCAAAACGTGTCTTAAGGCCAAAAATAGGGGCAATTCCCCGTCTCCACCCCATGGAATAAGTAAAATAACATTAAAAGTAGTGGTATTTCACTTGCGTCGAAAACGGATCCCACTTATTCTACACCTCTCAAGTCATTTCACAAAGTTGGACTAGAGTCAAGCTCAATAGGGTCTTCTTTCCCCACTGATTCCACCAAGCCCGTTCCCTTGGATGTGGTTTTGCTAGATAGTAGATAGGGACAGTGGGAATCTCATTAATCCATTCATGTGCATCACTAATTAGATGATGAGGCATTTGGCTACCTTAAGAGAGTCATAGTTACTCCTGTCATTTACCCACGCTTGGTTGAATTTCTTCACTTTGACATTCAAAGCACTGGGTAGATATCACATTGCATCAGTATCCGTAGGGACCATCACAATGCTTTGTTTTAATGAAACAGTCGAATTCCCCTTGCCCATACCAGTTTTGAGTCGACTGTTTGTCACCTAGGGAAAAGCCCCCACGAGGGGACATTCTATGTCCGTACCCCAATCGACACGCGACTGCCCACCCTCGCTGTGATAGAAACTCAGGTAAACTACCGACAACCTATGGGTTAAGGACACAGACCCCTAGGCCTAGCCCTTAGAGCCAATCCTTTTCTCAAATTTACGGATCCATTTTGCTGACTTCCCTTACCTACATTGTTCTATTGACCAGAGGTTATTCACCTTGGAGACCTGACGCGGTTATGAGTACAACCGAGCATGGACATTACTGGGCCCTCCATATTTTCAAGGGCTGCCAAGGGTGCACTGGACACTGCAAGGCGTGCGATGCTCTTCCAGCTATTGGACCCTATCTCTGGTTGAGCCAATTTCAGGGTGGGAAAGATGTTAAAAAGAAAAGATATCTCTTCCCGGGGCCCCCAATGATGTCTCTGGATTTCCTAACATTGTCGTCCACTGCCATGTCCCGGTTCAGGAATATTAACCTGATTCCCTTTCGATGTTCATGTAGAGTGCACCCTTGATACAGGGCTTCCCCATCTCTTAGGATCGACTAACCCATGTCCAAGTGTTGTTCACATGGAACCTTTCCCCACTTCAGTCTTCAAAGTTCTCATTTGAATATTTTCTACTACCACCAAGATCTGCACTGGCAATAGGTCCACCCAGGCTCATGCCCAAGGTTTCTCAATGACCATTGCGTCCTCCTACTCATCGAAGCTTGGCAATTTCTCTGACGATGGAGTATAGGTCGCGTGCTTCAGTGCCATCCATTTTTGGGGCCAGTTGATTCAGTAGGTGAGTTGTTACACACTCCTTAGTGGATTTCAACTTCCATGACCACCGTCCTACTGTCTTAATCAACCAAAACCCTTTGTGGGATCTGAGTTAGTGCACAGTTTGGCACCGTAACTCGACTTTCGGTTCATCCCGCATTGCCATTTCTTCTTACCAAAAATGGCCCACTTGGAGCTCTCGATTCTGTGGCACAGCTCAATGGAGCAGTCGCACCGTCTTACCTACTTAAAGTTTGAGAATAGGTCAAGGGCATTATGCCCCCAATGCCTCTAATCATTTTCTTTACCCGATAAAACTCGCACGTGAGCTCTAGCTATCCTGAGGGAAACTTTGGAGGACACCAGCTACTAGATGGCTCGATTAGTCTTTCACCCCTATACCCAAGTTAGACGAATGATTTGCATGTCAGTATTGCTATGGGCCTCCACCAGAGTTTCCTCTGGCTTCACCCTACTCAGGCATAGTTCACCATATTTCAGGTCCCAACAGGTGTGCTCACACTCGAACCCTTCACACAAGCTCAAGGTTGGTCGAAAATGCACCCCATGGAGAGGGGTTCTTGCCCGTCAACTTCCTTATGCCTCACAGGTTTACAAACCCACCGGATCACACACATGTTAGACTCCTTGGTCCATGTTTCAAGACGGGTCAAATGGAAATCCCGCCAACTAACACCACGAGCGTGCAGGTGCACAGTGGCCTGCCCCAAGGGCACACACTTTGTTCCTCAACTGCCACAATGACAAACCAATAGGCAGTACTCCACCCACGCTTGTGTCGATGCAATGGCATGTGCTAGTTTGCACCTCGAGTCGAGTAGTGGACCAGCTTGAGCCATTCCGCATCTGACCGAGATGCATCGCCAGGATCCATCTGCTTCCCTCCCAGCAATTTCAAGCACTCTTTAACTCTTGTTTCAAAGTCCTTTTCATTTTTCCCTCACGGTACTTGTTCGCTATCAGTCTCTCACCTGTATTTAGCCTTGGATGGAATTTACCACCCGATTAGGGATGCATTCCCAAACAACCTAACTCGCCGACAATGCCTCGTGGTGCGGCAGGGTACCGACCCAACAGGGTTGTCACCCTCTCAGGCGCCCCCTTCCAGGGGACTTGGGCCCAGTCCACCGCTAAGGATGCTTCTACAGACTACAATTTAGGTGACGCTACCACCTGATTTTAATGCTGGGCTCTTCCCGGTTTGCTCACTGTTACTAGGGGAATCCTTGTAAGTTTCTTTTCCTCACTTAATTATATTCTTAAACTCAGTGGGTGTTCTCGCCTAATATGGGGTCGCATGTTGGAGCCAAATACCTCCACCAATATGGAAAGTCGATGGGCAAAGCAAGTTCCCGAAATGCTACACACACCCTGCATCAACCAATGCCGACTCGCCCAAACAAGGGGACAATATCACTGCTCGCCGACATAAGACATGGAACATGGCATGTATTTCAGCCGACCTAACCATGTTGGGAATGGATGACCATCTTCGCTCCTCACCAATGCCTTGCAGGGAGCGCGTGTGTGTAGGATGCGATGCCCAGATAGATGTGCATTCGACCAAGGCCTCAGGTGCAAATTGCATTCAAAAACTCGATGATTCATGGGATTCTACAATTCACACTAAGTATCGCATTTCACTACGTTATTCATCGTGACAAGAGCCGAGATATCCATTGATGAGAGTCATTTCCTCACATTACCGATGAACCCCCACTTCGCTAGACAAGGTGTCCATGTGACGAATGGAAAATCCCACGATGCACAAAACACCGCAAACAACAACAACCATCCCACCCCAGAAGACAAATGCACTCCCCTGCCATACACAGGAGGCTCGAAAAAATAGAGCAAGCTTTCCATGACCTCAACGCGAGAGGGGGACTTGAAGGGAATGACGATAAAGGGGGGACTAGGGTGGCCAGTCCAACAACGCACTACTTTCATCCCTCCAAAACACCGATTCCCTACAATTCCCCCTTCCGATGGAGAAAAGGAAAACAAGCACAAGTTGTCCGACCCAAGGGCCACAAGACACAAATTCACTCCCCATTCCACAAGAGGGTCAAACAAATAGAACAAGATTTTTCCCAAGACTCAACTGCAAGGGGAAATTGTAGGGAACGATGATCAGGAGTGACTAGGGTGGCTAGTCCCAACAACGTGCTACTTTCATCCCTCCAGAAGACCGATTCATGACAATTTCCCCTTTCAGCAGAGTAAAATAAAAATGAGCACAAGTTATATTCAAACAGAGAGAGAGTCCACCCACCCTTGCCCCCAGTATAAATGACATCCCATGGCCCAACAACATTCCCATGATGATGATGGCCAACAACAACATCTAGATGCAGACGCGGAGAAGCCATTGCCCAAAAATCATCGCCGAACAAACCAAGGACCGCAAAAAAAGGACATCAAAGAACTCGCAAGGAAAGAGGATGTGAGTTCTCTTACTTACTTACCCAAAACTGACCGACACTTGCAAGGAAAGAGGATCTGAGATCTCTTACCCATAATCACACCCACCGGAAGGGAACCTGCCACCTCTCTGCCCCTAAAAAAACCTCGTCCAATGATCCATGGACCCCCAGCGATGGGTGCAAGCAACAACATTCGAACGCCGAGGAGGAGAATTCGCCTGACAAAAATCAACACTGGATGAACCGAGGGTCGCAACTACAATGAATCACTCCCAAGGAAAAAAGAGGGTGCAGGGCCTCTTTTTGAAAATCAACTGATGTCGACCCGAAAATCACATCCGCTAGAAGGAAACCCCCCTCCTCTTTCCCACAAACCGAAAAAGAAACCGACACCAACCTGAAAGCACATCCGCTGGTAGGAAACCCACCTCCTCTTTCCCCTGTACAAACGATGCCCAATGGTCATTCAGTGAATAAGGAAAACAACAACATTCAGATGCTTGAGCAGAGAAGTCACCAGCCAAAAATCCACATTGGACAAACCGAGGGCCACCAGAGCATTGAAGAACTCGCAGGGGAAAAAGGAGGATGTGAGGTCTCTTACCAAAACGCAATTGACACCGACCAAAACTCCCACACCCACCACTCCCCCCCACCCATGTTGTGCGAACAACATCCAACACCACAAATCCTTCCAGTGATGGATGCATGGGACAACATTCAAACGTCTTAGTACAAAGACAGAGAAGTCAATCAAATGTAAAATAGTCACCACTGGAAAAACGCAGGGCGACAACATTTTCGCCGCACACCTAGGAACAGAGAGTGGAATGTCTTTGCAAAAATCCATCGACATCAACTTGAGCTCCAGGTTCAACAAAGCACTCCCACTAGACCAAAAAGCACACACCCACCACTCCCCCCCACATGCTCCATGCAAACAATGTCTGACACCAAACAAACTTCCAATGATGAATGCATAGGATAACATTCAAACATCTTAGTCCAAAGACGAAGAAGTCACTCAAACATAAAACAATCACCACTGGATAAACGCAGGGCTGCAACATTTTCACCACAAACATAGGAACAGAGAGTGGAATGTCTTTCTGGAACTCGATACACATCAACTTGAGCTCCAGGTTCAACAAAGAAGTCCCACTGGAGGAAACTCTCCACAATGTGCAACGCCGATGGAGTTGGTACCTACAGAAGGGTCTCCCGAACCCGAACATCCAACTTCTGCCAGGGGGTCACAAGGAACAATCGAGAGGGACTAGGGTGGCTAGCCCAGTGGGTTGAGCTTCTTTTCATCCATCCCATTGATGATTACCCCTCACAGAATGAGAGATGTACAAGGCACAAGCCACCCTTGCCTTGAGCCAACGACCAACGAAAAATCTCTCCTAGGAAAGGAAGAAAAAACAAAGAATCAAACAAAAGAAGGGACTTCTTGTGTCGTACGGAGCATCCACCCTGCGATGAAGAATGGTGAGGCAAAGCTCCCACGATGTAGCAAGGGATCCATGCAACATTTTTCCTATCATGGAACCAAAGCCTCGCCCATTCTCTCCATCAGAGATGGGATGCACAACACAAAACGACAAGCGCCCTCCCCCCTAGCAATGATCGATGAACACCCATCAACAAATTTGGAGTGTGGAAGGAGGCCAAGGACAACAACCAATGCCTGCAAAAATCACAAGCTGAGCCTAAAACACCACGATCATCCCTCCAAAAGTGGTGATACACTACCTCATCCAAACACAGACCAAGCGAGAGGTATGCAACAACCCATCGTGAGTAAAGATTCATCAGTCCCTGTTGACAATGATCCTACCGCAGGTTCACCTATGGTAACCTTGTTACGAATTCTCCTTCCTCTAAATGATAAGGTTCAATGAACTTCTCACGACATCATCAGTGGCGAACCACCCTTGTTGATGCGATCCGAACACTTCACTGGATCATTCAATCAGTAGGAGCGACGGGCGGTGTGTACAAAGGGCAGGTCCGTAGTCAAAACAAGATGATGACACACGCTTACTAGGAATTCCTCATTGAATACCAATAATTGCAATGGTCTATCCCCATCATGATGCAATTTGAGAAGATTTCTTGATCCTCTCGAACCAGAGAGAAAAAATCATTGACTACATCAGTGTAGCACACATGCGGCCCAGAACATCTAAGGGCATTACAGACCTGTTATTGCCTCAAACTTCCATGGCCTAAACGACCATAGTCCCTCTAAGAAGTTGGTCGTGAAGGGGAACCTCCACGTAGCTATTTAGTAGGCTGAGGTCTCGTTCATTATCGGAATTAACTAGACAAATCACTCCACCAACTAAGAACGGCCATGCACCACCACCCATAGAATCAAGAAAGAGCTCTCAATCTGTCAATCCTTACTATGTTTGGACCTGGTAAGTTTTCCCATGTTGAGTCAAATTAAGCCGCAGGCTCCACTCCTAGTGGTGCCCTTCTGTCAATTCCTTTAAGTTTCAGCCTTGTGACCCTACTCCCCCCGAAACCCAAACACTCTGATTTCTCAAAAGGTGCTGGCGAAGTCCTTAGAGCAACATCTGTCGATCCCTGGTTGGCATCGTTTATGGTTGAGACTAGGATGGTATCTGATCGTCTTCGAGCCCCCAACTTTCGTTCTTGATTAATGAAAACATCCTTGGCAAATGCTTTCGCAGTGGTTCGTCTTTCATAAATCCAATAATTTCACATCTGACAATGAAATACTAATGCCCCCGACAGTCCCTATTAATCATTACCCTGGTCCCGAAGGCCAACACAATAGGACCAGACTCCTATCACATTATTCCATGCTCATGTATTCAGAGCATAAGCTTACTTTGAACACTCTAATTTTTTCAAAGTAAAAATGTCGGAAATGCGATCCAGCAAATTAAGGCCAGGAGCACACTGTCGGCAAAAGGGATGGAAGGGAAGGTGCACACTGAGTAGGCGGACCGACCTTTATGACCCAAGATCCAAATACGATATTTTTAACTGCAACAACTTAAATATACGCTATTGGAGTTGGAATTACCATGGCTGCTAGCACCAGACTTGCCCTCCAATGGATGCTCGTTAAGGGATTTAGATTGTACTCATTCCAATTACCAGACTCGATGACCCCAATATTGTTATTTATTGTCACTACCTCCCCATGTTAGGATTGGGTAATTTGTGCACCTGCTACCTTCCTTGGATGTGGTAGCCATTTCTTAGGCTCCCTCTCCGGAATCGAACCCTAATTCTCTGTCACCCGTCACCACCATGGTAGGCCTCTATCCTACCATCGAAAGTTGATAGGGTAGTAATTTGAATGAAGCATCGCCAGCACAAGGGCTGTGTGATCCGTCGAGTTATCATGATTCACCGGAGAAGCGGGCAAGCCTGCACCGACCTTTTATCTAATAAATGCATCCCTTCCAAAGAGTCGGGACTTGGTGCACGTATTACCTCTATAATTACTACATTTATCCGAGTAGTAGGGTACCATCAAAGAAAGTATAACTGATTTAATGAGCCATCCATAGTTTCATAGTCTGAATTAGTTCATACTTGGACATGCATGGCTTAATCTTTGAGATAAGAATATGACTACTGGCAGGATCAACTAGGTAACACCCTAGCACATCAAAAGGCATCCAAAGACTTCCATATAGAGCACACTCTGAACACCCATTGAGTCAGGGAGATTTCAACAAAAAAATAAAAACCATGTTAGCTTTTATACCTTTCCCTCGAGGGATTGAGCAATAGGAGGACATGCACAAACAAGTCAAGGTTAGAATGGATATTCCCTCATGAAGCCATGAAACAACCGAATCAGAGAGAAGAAAAGGGAAACGACGAAAGCGTCCAACCTTCCAAACAACACATCAAGGTGTCCTCGGGATCCATGTCACTAGTCCAATACCAGCGTCAATGTGGTGCTTCCCATCGAAATGGCCCCTGTGTCCACCTTAACCTATAGACAAAATAAGGTGAGAACATCCCCCAACCCCACTCCCTCCTCCTCCTTTCTCCACTTTCAGTCCATGAAGCGATTTCAATTGAGAACAAAGAGCGCTCCCAACATGAGCTCGAAACAACTGCAATAGAAAGAAGAAGAGGGGACAGTGAACCCTCCAACCTTCTAAACAACGCATCAAGTTGTCCTCAAGATCCACGACACTATTCCAATACCAGTGTCAATGTGGTGCTGCCCGCCAAAACGGCCCCTGCTGCCACCTTAATCCATAGACAAAAGAAGGTGAGAACGTCCCCCAACCCCACTCCCTCCTCCTCCTTTCTCAACTTTCAGTCAATGAAGTGGGTTCAACCGAGAACAAAGAGTGCTCCCAACATGGGCTTGAAACAACTGCAACAGAAAGAAGAAGAGGGGACAGTGAGCCCTCCAGGATTCCAAACAATGCATCAAGGTGTCCTCGAGATCCACAGCACTAGTCCAATACCAGCGTCAATTTGGTCTTGTCCGTCGAAACGACCCCTGCAGCCACCTTAACCCGTAGACAAAAGAAGGTGAGAACGTCCCCCAACCCCACTTCCTCCTCCTCCTTTCTCAACTTTCGGTCAATGAAGTGGGTTCAACCGAGAACAAAGAGTGCTCCCAACATGGGCTCAAAATAATCACAACGGAAGGAAGAAGAGGGGACAGTGAGCCCTCCAAGCTTCCAATCAACGCATCAAGGTGTCCTCGGCATCCACAAAACTAGTCCAATACCAAATTCAATGTGGTGTTTCCCGCCGAAACAGCCTCTGTGGCCACCTTAACCCATAGACAAAAGAAGCTGAGAACATCCCCAACCATGCTCCCTCCTCCTATCTCAATCTTTGGTCCACGAAGTGTGATCAGTTAAGAACAAAGGGCGCTCCTGACATGGGATCGAAACAACCACAACAAAAAGAAGAAGAGGGGATAGTGAACCCTCCAACCTTCCAAACAATGCATCAAGGTGTCCTCGGGATCCACGACACTAGTCCAATACCAGCTTCAATGTGGTGCTACTCATTGAAATGGCCCCTACAACCACCTTCACCCATAGACAAAAGAAGTTGAGAACGTCCCCCAACCCCACTCCCTCCTCCTCCTTTCTCAACTTTTGATCCATGAAGTGGGTTCAACCGAGAACAACGAGTGCTCCCGACATGGGCTTGAAACAACCACAACAGAAAGAAGAAGAGCAGACAGTGATCCCTCTAGGCTTCCAAACAACGCATCAAGGTGTCCTCAGGATCCACGGCACTAGTCCAATACCAGCATCAATGTGGTGCGGCCTTCCGAAACAGCCCCTGCGGCCACCTTAAACCGTTGACAAAAGAAGGTGAGAATGTCCCTGAGCTCCCCTCCTCCACTTTCTCTCCCACATAGCGGGATCACCAACAAATGCTCCTGGCAAGGGTGGAAACAACCAAAACAGAGAGGAAGAGGGAGGGAATAGTGAAACCCTCCAACCTTCCAAACTACACAACAAGGTGTCCTCGGGATCCACAGTGCTAGTCCTCAACAAGCGATAATGTGGTGTTGCCTGCCTAAACGGGCCCTATGGTAAACCTTAATGCATAGACAATGCATGGCCCAAACAAGGTTGAAACATCCCCGAAACCTCCATCCCCTTTTTCCATACGAGATGATGCAAGGGAAAAACCAACAACTCCACACAAAATCATGCCACATTAATAATAAACCTTGAAGCCAACACAGCTGAAGGGGACATGCATGTTGAAGGAATGCACACCCATAAGTTAGCCCCAAAAGGAGGCATTCCTCACACTGCCCAACAAAAAAGTGAGCACAGAAAAAGACTTCAGGAGGGAAAATGTTCCCAACCCAAAAATATTTCCCGTTGCATGCTCTTGAATGTATGCATCTCCTTCGACAATGCCAACATGGAAAGAGTACAAGCACAACAAATTGGCACCCTATAGTGCCAATCAATGGAAAGGAAAAGCCCTCTCGGGGAGCCACAACAATCCCTCAAACTCCACGTACATAGAATGGAAAGGGATTTTTCTTACAAGTGCCTCCCACAATGAGCATTGCCAACATTACTGCTCATGTGTTACCGAGCAGAGACAACAAAAAATTGGATGTCGACCACCCTACAAATGACCCAAGGCCAATCTTCAGGCAGACCCGACAACCAACTCATTTCCCGCACCACCTTTCACACGAATGGAAAACCTCCACCGTCAACATGATAATAACGAGACGAGAACTGACCAACCCTACAAATGGGACTAGGCCAAATCTTCAAGTGGACCCGGTAGGCAACTCCTTTTTATCACATCACCCCTGGCACAAAATTCCAATCCAACAAAACCGAAGGGCCTGCGACACGACTCATGTGCTACCAAGATTTTTTTTCTAAGACATCCAACAACAGATGCAAGGCCCCGCAAGGAAGCCACAACAAACTCCACAAACCATGAAGAAGAGTTCTCATTCAAAGCACCTCCCAATATGATCTTCTCTACACTTACTGCTCATGTGCTACCGAGAAATGTGATAACAAGCCATGAATCGACTAACTCTCCAAATGGCCCTAGGCTAATCTTTGGGTGGTGGACCCAACATGCAGCTCCTTTTTATCACACCACCCCTCACACGAAAGATGGAGGTTCACTATGCTTACCGCTCGTGTGCTACTGAGCAACATGATAAAAAGCCAAAAACTGACCAACCCTACAAATGGCCCTAGACCAATCTTCAGGCGGACCTAGTAGGAAGGCTCCTTTTTATCACATCACCCCTGGCACAAAATTTCAAAATCCAACAAAATCAAAGGGCCTAGGAAACGACTCGTGTGCTATACCAAGAAATTTTTTTCTAAGCCATACAACAACAAATGCAATGCCCCATAAGGAAGAAGCCACAACAGTCACTCAAACTCCACAACGAGTGAAGAAAAAAAATGCACGAGAAGCCTGGCCAAGGTTGGGCGACCAAGGGAAAGGCAAGGCGAGTTGGAAAGAGGGGCACCCAAATGCAATGCAAGGCCAGTTGGCAAGGTGGGTACCCAAATGCACGAAGAGCCGCAACGAAACACACGAAGAGATGTAATGAAATGCACGAAGAGCCGTAACGAAAATGACCACACAAGGGAGCACTAGGGAAAAAGACAAGTCGGAGGACGAATAAGAACCAATTTTGACATGGAGGTAGATTTTTTAATACGGCCTCAAAAAGGTTGGGTGCTCGAACACAACGTTAGGAAAGTTCACAAGATGGGCGCCCGAACGCAATGCAAGGCGAGTTCGCAACATGGGTGCCCAAATGCACAAAGACCCATAACAAAACACACGAGAAGCTTGACCAAGGTTGGCCGAACAAGGGCAAGGCAAGGCGAGTTGGCAAGAGGGGCACCCAAATGCAATGCAAGGCCAGTTGGCAAGGTGGGTGCCCAAATGCATTAAGAGCAACAATGAAACAAATGAATGACCGTAATGAACGCACAAAGAGAAGTAATGAAAATGACCACACAAGGGAGCACTAGGCAAAAAGATGAGCCGGAGGACGGATAAGAACCAATTTTGGCATGGAGGTAGATTTTTTAATATGGCCTCACCAAGTTTGGGTGCTCGAACACAATGCAAGGTGAGTTTGAAAGATGGGCACCCAAACGCAATGCAAGGCGATTTCACAACATGGGCGCCCAAACACATGAAGAGCCATAACGAAATGCACGAGAAGCCTGGCCAAGGTTTGGCAACCAAGGGAAACGCAAGATGAGTTGGAAAGAGGGGTACCCAAATGCAATGCAAGGCTAGTTGGAAAGATAGGTGCCCAAACGCATGAAGAGCCGTAACGAAATGCATGAATGACCGTAACGAAATGCACGAAGAGCCGTAATGAAAAACAACCACACATGGGAGCACTAGGAAAAAAGACGATCCGGAGGATGGATAAGAACCAATTTTGGCTTGGAGGTAGATTTTTTAATACGGCCTCACCAAGGTTGGGTTCTTGAATGCAATGCAAGGCGAGTTCGCAAGATGGGCACCCGAATGCAATGCAAGGTGAGTTCGCAACATGGGCACCCAAACGTATGAAGAACCATAACGAAACACATGAGGAGCTTGGCCAAGGTTGGGTGACTAAGGGAAAGGCAAGGCAAGTTGGAAATAGGGGCACCCAAACACAATGTAAGGCTAGTTGGCAAGATGGGTGCCCAAACGCATGAAGAGTTGTAACAAAACGCATGAACAGTTGTAATGCAACGCATGAAGAGCCACAATGAAAATGACCAAAAAAGGGAGCACTAGGCAAAAAGACGAGCCGAATGATGGATAAGAACCAATTTTGTCTTGGAGGTATATTTTTTAATAAGGCCTCACCAAGGTTGGGCTCCCAAATGCAATGCAAGGCGAGTTCGCATGATGAGCACCCAAACGCATGAAAAGCCATAACAAAATGCACGAGAAGCCTGACCAAGGTTGGGTGACCAAGGTCAAGGCAAGGTGAGTTGGAAAGAGGGGCACCCAAATGCAATGCAAGGCCAGTTGGAAAGATGGGCACCGAAATGCACGAAGAGCCACAATGAAATGCACAAACGGCCGTAACAAAATGCACAAAGAGCCGTAACAAAAACGACCACACAAGGGAGCACTAGGCAAAAATACAAGCCAGATGACAGATAAGAACCAATTTTGGCTTGGAGGTATATTTTTTAATACTGCCTCACCAAGGTTGGGTGCCCGAACGCAATGCAAGGGGAGTTCGCAAGATGGGTGCTGCAACACAATGCAAGGCGACTTTGCAACATGGGCACCCAAATGCACGAAGAGCCATAACAAAACACATGAGGAGCCTAGCCAAGGTTGGGAAACCAAGAGCAAGGCAAGGCGAGTTGGAAAGAGTGGTACCCAAATGAAATGCAAGACCAGTTGGCAAGATGGGCGCCCAAATTCACGAAGATCCGTAACAAAATGCACGAACGACCGTAACGAAATGCATGAAGAGCCATAACAAAAACAACCACAGAAGGGAGCACTAGGAAAAAAGATGAGCCGGAGGACGGATAAGAACCAATTTTTACCTGGAGGTAGATTTTTTAATATGGCCTCACCAAGGTTGGGCGCCCGAATGAAACGCAAGGTGATTTCGAAAGATGGGCGCCCAAATGCAATGCAAGGTGACTTCACAACATGGGCACCCAAACGCACGAAGAGACGTAATGAAATGCACAAGGAGCCTAGCCAAGGTTGGGCGACCAAGAGCAAGGCAAGGCAAGTTGGCAAGAGGGGCACCCAAATGAAATACAATGCTAGTTGGCAAGATGGCCCCCCAAAGGCACGAAGAGCTGTAATGGAATGCATGAATGGCCATAATGAAATGCACGAAGAGCTGTAACAAAAATGACCACACAAAGGGAGCACTAGGCAAAACGATGAGCCTAAGGATGGATAAGAACCAATTTTGGCTTGGAGGTAGATTTTTTAATACGACCTCTCCAAGGTTGGGCACCCGAACACAACACAAGGAGAGTTCGCAAGATGGCCACCCAAACACAATGGAAGGCGAGTTCGCAACATGAGCACTCGAAAGCACGAAGAGCCTGGCGAAGGTTGGGTGACAAAGGGCAAGGCAAGATGAGTTTGAAAGAGGGGCACCCAAACCCAATGCAAGGCTAGTTGGCAAGATGGGAGCCCAAATGCATGAAGATCCATAATGAAATGCACGAACGACCGTAATGAAACACACGATGAGCCGTAATGAAATGCACGAAAAGTCATAACAAAAACGACCACACAAGGGAGCACTGGGCAAAAAGTCGAGATGAAGGATGGATAAGAACCAATTTTGGCTTGGAGGTAGATTTTTTAATACGGCCTCACCAAGGTTGGGCACCCGAATGCAACGCAAGGTGAGTTCGCAACATGGGCACCCAAACGCAATGCAAGGTGAGATCGCAACATGGGCACCCAAATGCATGAAGAGATGTAACAAAACGTACGAACAACATAGGCAAGGCAAGGCGAGTTGGTAAGAGGAGCACCCAAACACAACGCAAGGCCAGTTGGCAAGATGGGAGCCCAAACACACGAAGAGAGGTAATGAAACTCATGAAAAGCCATAAGGAAAATGACCACACAAGGGAGCACTAGGAAAAAAGACGAGTTGGATGACAGATAAGAACCAATTTTGGCTTCGAGGTAGATATTTTCATACTTCCTGGCCAAGGTTGGGCAACCAAGGGCAAGGCAAGGCGACTCGGCAAGAGGGGCACCCAAATGAAATGCAAGGCAAGTTGGAAAGATGGGCGCCCAAACGCATGAAGAGCCGTAACAAAAATGACCACACAAGGGAGCACTAGGAAAAAAGACGATCCGAAGGACGAATAAGTAATAGTTTTGGCTTGGAGGTAGATTTTTTAATATGGCATGGCCAAGTTTTGGTGACCAAGGGAAAGGCAAGACGAATTGGCAAGAGGGGAGCCCAAACGCAATGCAAGGCCAGTAGGCAGGATGGGCGTCGAAGCGCACGAAGAGTCGTAACAAAAACAACCACACAAGGGAGCACTAGGTAAAAAGACAAGCCGAAGGACGAATAAGAACCAATTTTGGCTTGGAGGTAGATTTTTTAATACGGCATGGCCAAGGTTGGGAGACCAAGGGAAAGGCAAGTTGAGTTGGCAAGATGGGCGCCCAAACGAAGGAAGAGTCGTAATGAAACGCACGAAGAGCATGGGCAAGGCAAGGCGAGTTGGCAAGAGGGGCATGCAAATGCAACACAAGGCCAGTTGGTAAGATGGGTGCCCAAACGCACGAAGAGCTGTAACGAAAAAAAAAAAGAGCCATAACGAAAACGATCACACAACACAAGGGAGCACTAGGCAAAAAGATGAGCCGGATGATGGATAAGAAACAATTTTGGCTTGGAGGTAGATTTTTTAATACGACCTCACCAAGGTTGGGTTCCCGAATGCAATGCAAGGTGAGTTCGCATGATGGGCGCCTAAACGCACGAAAAGCCATAACGAAATGCACGAGCATCCTGACCAAGGTTGGGCGACCAAGGTCAAGGCAAGGTGAGTTGGCAAGAGGGGAACCCAAATGCAATGCAAGGCCAGTTGGAAAGATGGGCACCCAAACGCACGAAGAGCCACAATGAAACACATGAACGGCCGTAACAAAACGCACGAAGAGCCGTAACAAAAACGACGACACAAGGGAGCACTAGGCAAAAAGACAAGCCAGATGACGGATAAAAATCAATTTTGGCTTGGAGGTATATTTTTTAATACGGCATCACCAAGGTTGGGAGCCCGAATGCAATGCAAGGGGAGTTCGCAAGATGGGTGCCCCAATGCAACGCAAGGTGACTTCACAATATAGGAACCCAAATGCATGAAGAGCCGTAACAAAATGCATGAGGAGCCTAGCCAAGGTTGGGAAACCATGGGCAAGGCAAGGTGAGTTGGCAAGAGTGGCACCCAAACGAAATGCAAGACCAGTTGGGAAGATGGGCACCCAAATGCACGAAGAGCCGTAATGAAATGCACGAACGAACGTAATGAAACGCACGAAGAGCCATAACAAAAATAAATACACAAGGGAGCACTAGGCAAAAAGACGAGCTGGAGGACGGATAAGAACCAATTTTGACCTGGAGGTAGATTTTTTAATACAGCCTCATGAAGGTTGGGCGCTCGAATGCAACGCAAGGTGAGTTCGCAAGATGGGTGCCCAAACGCAATGCAAGGCGACTTCGCAACATGGGCACCCAAACCCATGAAGAGCCATAACGAAATGCACGAGGAGCCTGGCCAAGGTTGGGCGACCAAGGGTAAGGGAAGGTGTTATCACTGAAATTTTGTCCGCACATGGCGACAAGAACTCTGCATCGTCAAAACAGGACTGAAGTCATTCATGGCACAGGATTAATTCCACAGCATTGCAAAAGGGTCAAAAACTATACCAAGTGACCAAAAAATTGAAGGGCTCTTTACAGAATCTGGGTGCGCGTGCATATGCACGGAACAACAACGTACAATGCGCGCACGCGCGCACGATGCGCATTTTGTTGGGAGAAAAACCCGCGCACCTGCTAAACGACGCATTTATTGAAATTGGTCGGCCTCCCAACCACTAATGGATCAGCTCCCAAGTCGATTTGACACCAAATCCGAGCTCAATCTGCATGGTGGGTTGGTCAAAGACCTAATTGAGCCCTAAAGAGCCCCTTTTCACACTCCAAAGAGGTTACATTATCACCCAATGCTAGGCTATAAAAAGCCATGAATAACCATCACTTTCTCAAGGAATTCCATGCATTGTTATGCTGCCAAGATTGTTAAGGACTCATTCTTTGACAAGAACACATAGGCATCATTTCACAAGAGCTATCCACCTCTCTCTTGAGTGGATAAGCTTGGAGTTCTTTCACCCACATTTTCATCTTTTCATTGTAAGGAGAGCAAGCTTGTGAGGGCTCAAGAGCCTTCCATTGGAGAAAGAAGGGACCCAAGTCCCCTTTCTTCATTGTGCCTTTGGATTTCATCAATAGATCATCTTATACATTGGTGATATTGGTCCATTTGCACTTATTTTTCATTTGTTTTATATGCTCATAGTTTTTATTTGTTTTAGTTTAATTCTTGTTTATAACTTTGTAGTTTCTCTTTCTAACCTTTCCTTTTACAACTGTCATGCCTAGCAAATCCCAATTGGGCATGTAAGCACTCTTGATTTGCTCACCTAGTGACGAATTGGGTGCAAACAGATTGGTGACTGTACTGGGGAGAAGGTATCAATTCCTCCCTCATTTGGGTTCATTCTGCTTCCCTTTTGATTTCATTAACTTGCAGGTTCACAAACCGGCCTCTGCCGACTTGCTAACCAATCAATTCACCAGAAGATTGGGAGAAATCCATCCGGATTTTTCTTCTCGGTTTTTCTCCACAGGCGCATGGTTATTCCACCCCACAGGCACACATCGTGCACGCATGTGCCTGTGCAGGATTTTCTCTCTGCGCGCATGCGCTTTCTCTCTCAATTCTGACAGCGCCAGTGCGCTCTGTGCGCCTGTGTATGCACTGTGTGGTGCGCATCTGATCTAAAATTGACATTGTAAGCTCTTGGATGTGGGGAAAATCATTTTCCTTCTTAAGAATGATGATATGCATGCTCTAAATACTGCACCACTTAGACCCCTCAACTTATAAAGGGGATAGTCAAACAAACATAGGCACTTAGGTGGATAAAAATCATTTTCCCTTATTTTCTTTTTGCCATGTGGATGGCTTGCTTTGATTTACAAATCTAAGTTGGACAATCATACTTAATCACATCTGATTCACATTTGGGACTAGAAATTGAAGTAACAATCTTGAGTATGCTCTTCTCTTGCGCCATCAAGCGATCTTGAGAACCAGAAAAGGATTGCGAAAACGGTTTCATCTCCCTTAAACAAAATTTAAAAACTTTTAGGAGAGGACAAAGGCCCGTTTGGGACCCCTCTTAGTTTCATTTTTCAAACATATCCTAAGTTTGTAACGGGCCCATACATGCCCACATGTCACAAAAGTAGGACAGTTGTTGCAATTTTTCTTTCTTAGATCAAAAAACTAGGAGAGTTTAAAAGTTTGTAACGGGCCCACACATGCCCACATGTTCAATATAGGATAGTTTCATGCTTTTTCTAGATTAACTCACACATTGGGAGTTAAAATATAGTAACGGACCACAATGTCCACATGCTAGTCTTCTAGGGATTTTGAAATTCCGCAAGGTTGTACCAATGACATCTAGCTAATTTAGGTAATCAAACTCTTGTAAAGGACCAAGCGATGTCCATATGATGCAAGGTGACATCTAAATAACTAAAATTTGGTACACTTTCACTCACACACAAAAGTCACTTTTTCACTCACATAGCCTTGTCTCAAAACGTGGTGGTATAAGTAGGTTTCCTCCCAAGGGATTCTGAAAACACCCCATCTTTTCTTGATAGGACTATCCACTCCCACTTTTAATCAAACGAGGTTGGTTTTCACCCCCAGCCTCACAAAACAACTTCATCTAAAAACTTTCTAAACAACTCGCTAAGTTGTCCTCCACAGGAGGTGCCAAAAGAAAATTTTAGTTTAGGTAGGATTTCGGGGGTAGGCATCCAAATAACCCCCCGTGATCTGGCTCTCGCATTTTCAAACATAGCAGTTGACAAATAGGGAACTTCAAATCCTCCAAGTCCAGTGTTCCAATCACCATAAGGCAGGGAGATACCCGTGAAGGGTTGAAGGCCGAGGTCCGGTTGTTTTGTGCATCCCCCCTTGAGGCACCCACCTCTTGGATGGGATCCAGCCCATGACCCATTTCTTAGGTCGAAAATCTAAATGCCGCACTTGGACCGAGGTACCTAGCGACCAACTTTAGGACATCTACCCAGGTGGCAATTGTGGGCTGCAATTGCACCTTGATTGGATTTTGTGTGGATATTGGGAAGTATCACCATCTCTTTCAGGATATTGCCCCCTCTACCCCTCATTATAACCAGTTATTTCATCCTTCACTAGTATCTCTTCCGGTGACTTCAGACCCCACTGTTGAGTACTATTGGAAGGTCCAGTGCTATTTGAGAGGAAGTACGTTATGTCTTCTAGGACACGAGCATTTTCTTTCTTTTGATTCCCCCATGCGGACAAAACCCTCTTACCCACATATATGCTTCTTTTTCATTTATGTATGATGCACATCTGATTACATTTTGACTTCGATATATATATTGTGTAAAAACAGTCACATCAAAGACTCTTGGTTCTATATTTCTCTCACCACTTGTTGCACACATTTCATACAATTAGTTTGACATCATAGGGGAACCACAGAACCCCCGTCGTTCATGACACTTGATCAACCTTCCTCCTATCTTAGGGGGATTATCTGGTCGTACTCGTTCATCGGTACCTCCTTCACACACTCCTGTGATTGCTACCATATTAGGATCATCGTTTCTTGGTTCTACCTTACTTGGGTCCAATTCCCAAGGTTATACAGTCACTCGCTCTCCTTTACTCGGAAGCGGGGGACCCACTTCCTCTCAAGGAGGGAGCACCAACCCACCTAGTCCCCATCAAGGGTTAGGTTCACAACACACTATGGCTGGAACTAACATTCCTACCCCACTACAGATGCCATACTTGGCCTCTCTAAACATTCCGGATCTCACCAAGCTCACCAATGATCCTATATTGCATGACGCCACATGGCCTGCAATGCCAACCAAACTTCCTTCAGACATACCAAAGTTTGAAGGAAAGGGAGGGGATAACCCCGCCAATCATGTCATGACCTTTCATCTATGGTGTTCTTCTAATAGCATTATGGATGATTCCATCAGATTATGACTATTTCAACGCACACTTACTGGCCCATCAGCCAAATGGTATGTTGAAGAAAAATTAGGGTCCCACACGACCTTTGAGTCCTTGGCCAAAGCATTCTTAACTTTCTTCCAATTACCCATCTGCCATGACAATGGTCTTGAACTACTGTCTAATTTCAAACAGTCCTCAGCCACCCACATCGCTGACCACATTCATGAGTGGCGTAGGCGACGTAGTTTGTGTAAAGCAGAAACCACCAAACAACAATGTCTTGACTGGTTTCTTAGATCACTTATCGCTCTCCTTGGTAAGGATGTAGCTTCCACCTTCCCCCAATCTGAAGAGGAAGCCATCAGCAAGGCTCAACAATATGACCTCATTTATGCACAGTCAGGATACTTGTACATAGTACTTCCTGATCTTCCAAAACCTGTGCCATTTGGTGAGGACAAACCTGGTATGTCTCACTCAGCAGACGGACTAATAGGTGCCACCACACACCATGGTCCACAACCCCAACCACCACCAATGTATGGAACACCTCAATACCCACCGGCATATGGGTCCACTCCTTATTTCCCCCCACCACCTTATCAACAGCCATATCCTGTTGCTATACCTCCACCCATTAGTGGGCCACCACCGGCACCTCCCATACATCCACCTCTTCCCATAAACAGTGGTACCCCCTCAACATCAGCTTATAGTACTAGTGAAAGCACGATGCCTTCCTATGTACCCTATGGATCGGTACCACCACAAAATCCATACTTTCCCTTTCCAAGTCCTCCACAACCCATGGCTCCCCCACATCCTTATGTGGGGGTAAACTTTGTTCAACCCTCTGCTGCTCAACAATACCAAAATTTTGAACAGTTGAACAAATCCAACCCAACTCACCCTTCGAACAATACCAAGAAGAAAGGAAGGAACAGGAATAACAACAATCCTGGTCAAGGCGGGAATCAACCCCCACAACATCCACCCACTGGGGGCAACTAGAACCAAGGGAACCAAAACCCCTAGGGGGGCAATAACAAAAAATGCCAAGGGCAGAATAATATTAAAACCATCCACCCTTGTGCTCTTTGTGGCATGTACGGTCATTACACTCACCATTTCCCCCAGATCGCTGATTTCAAAAGGTTAAAGGACTCTGGAAGTATCCCCCCTTCTCCTGTGCAACCTGCCCCGCAACAAGCACAACAACAATATGTGCAACAACCCCCTCCCGCCATGCTGCAAAATCCTATCCCACATCAAGGTGTGATCAACACCCAACAGGACACGCAGCATCCCCCACCTCAGGTGGGCCAATACCACAACCCCAATACTCCAGCAGACCGAACGATTCTCCTCACCAGTGAGGAAGAAATCCTTCTACAAACATGCAATCGTCAGTATCCTACAACAGCTGAGTCTACTCCTACATCTCCAGAAACAAACCCTACACCAACGGGACCTCCGTTGGTGATCCCTCGCCCTTCCGCCGAACCACCACTACACATCCCTCGCATCCCACTGCGTAGGAATGTCCACAACCCACAGGCTAGGGAAGCTCATAACTACAGCTTGGTAGATGACTTAGCACAATCCCCGGCTGCCATGTCAGTTTTGGAAGTACTCCAGACTTGTCCTACTCAGCGAAAATCACTACTTTCCACCTTGGGGGAAGTCGACCTTGCCGATACTCGACTCCTCACCTTTGACCTTGATAACTGCGAACTGCGTCTTCCCGCCGCAGTTGCTATTCAACTACCAGTAAAAATATGGAACATCACCATCCATTGATGTATCATCGATGAAGGGGCATCTACATCTATCATGTCCAAAACAGTATGGCAGAAACTTGGTTCCCAGGAACTCATACCTTCCGCCATCACATTACAAGATTATGATGGATGACCATCATCTCCTGAAGGGCTCTTCCAAAATGTTCCCGTGGAACTCGGGGGAAAAACGATTCTCATTGACATTGAAGTTATCGACGCTCAACTCGATTACAATATCTTGTTTGGACGTAGCTACATGTATGCTTTGAAGGCAATGGCATCATCAGTCTTTAGGACAATCATGTTCCCCCACAACGGAAAGATTGTGACCATTGACCAAGTCTCACATTACCAGCCTAACCCATTTGCCAATATCGATAACATTCTTCCTCTCATTCACACCAACAAATACGTATATCCACTCGTCGAGATGGGTCCTGGGATTTTCAAAGATCCATCCTTGTTAGGGACATACCATGGAGCACCACCACTCCTTCCCCCTAATCAAGTATTCATCATATCCTCTGACAGAACTCACCCGGAGGATGCTCATCCTCTTCAGGAGGCTTCAGTCATTCCTGACGTCTCAACAGTCGTAGCACCACTCCCACAGGAGCCTCCTGTGCACTCGTCGACCCCTACGGTCCACAAATCCACACCCCCTCAAGGGCCTAGTCCCATTTGGAAGATAGTTCCCCGACCCCTCACTCAAATTCCCTTCTTTTACCCTCCACCCAGTATAGAAGCTTTCCAGGTAGCAGCAATGCTCACACTACCCAATATGGTGCTAGCAATCCTAGTGTGGTACTTACACCCACCTGAGATGGTCCCTCGCCCACAGGAAGGACTCCCCGTGATGATTCCTGTCCTCACTCCCACTACCCCCATACTCCCTACCCCCCCTGCTACTGCTGGGGGCAGCAGGAAGAAAAAGGAGCCCACAACTCCACTTCCTCTGCGCATCCCACCACCTTGCGCCTTGTGTGACAAAGAGGGCCACCAAACCAACAACTGCCCATCACTACCGGAATTACGGAATTTGATTCCCCCCAATCCAACCCCCACACCACCCATTACTACTGCTACCACTCAACCTTCCAGTAGTAAAGGGTTGAGGACCAAATTAGCGTGTGCCATCTGTTCTGAGTATGGCCACTATACCCATCATTGTTCGGCACTACCACGTTTCTGGCAGGCATTATCTATCATATGCCAGGACTTTCAGAACAACCCACGCCCTGCCATGTCCTCCACAACAAATATCACCGACATTCGCTATGTCACCACTTCAGTCAATGAACGCATGAGGTTCCCCTGCTCTCTTTGCGATTCATTAACACATTTTACATTCCAGTGTCCTATAATCCTCACATACAGGCAACATTGATTGGCCCTGCATCACCAAACCGCAGCGGTGGTAATTGACCTTACATCATCACTCGAGGCTCTTCATGTCATTTCTCCAGAACCCAAGGCACTCCCAATACCTCCTTGGTTCTTAGATAGCACATTTGAGGATTTACCCCGTAACCCTCCCAACTCTCCTGCTTATTCCCCTGCGGAGAGTACCCATCCAACCACCATAGGTACTCCTCAGTACTTCAACATATGGTTCATTACGAGCGAACCCTCACCATCTTCTCACACCTCTCCCCTTTCCCCACCAGTAGGGGGAAATCACACTAGATCTAAGATCACTCCTCACGATCCATTATATTCTCTTCATTTTCAATGTGACAAAGACATATTGGACGCCCTACATCACCGTGCTCTCTTCCTTCCGCAAGAAGCCCATATGCCTCCTAGCCACAACTCTATTTACATGGTCGAAACCAAAGACTTTATCCCATCAGGGCCTATCGATTGGTTCAACAATCCTATTCCTGCACCCGACGCTTTTGAAGAAGGCAATCTGGCTAACATTTCCCCCACTATCAAAATCAACATTTCCATTAAAGAAGGCATAGTCAAAGAAATCATCATTGGAGCTGCTTGTACTCCACAAGAAATCGCTGCCTACAAAGCCCTCTTCCAAGAATACAGGGATATATTTGCCTGGTCATACACGGAGATGCCTGGCCTCGACCCATCTATTATCGAACATCGTATCGACACCTGGCCCGACATCACACCTGTTCTCTAGAAACAATGACCGCTACACCCATCTAAGGCCGCTGCTATCAAAGCCGAAATTGACAGATTGCGTACGGCCGGATTCATTTACCCCATTGCTTATACTTCATTGGTTTCCAACCCTGTACCCGTTCACAAAAAACATGGCTCTATCCGCGTCTACACTGATTTTCACGATCTCAATAATGCATGTCCAAAGGACAACTTCCCAACACCTTTCATTGATCAAATTATCGACAATTGCGCTGACCATGAGGCTCTCTCCTTTATGGACGGATTCTCTGGCTATAACCAAATCTAGATCCACCCAACCGATCAATATAAAACCACATTCATTACCCCGTGGGGTACTTTTGCATATCGTATCATGCCTTTCGGCCTAAAAAATGCTGGCGCAACTTTCCAGCGGGCCATGACATACATTTTTCACGATCTGGCTAAAATCATACTCGCCTACTTGGACGACCTCACTGCTCACTCCAAGAAACGCATCCAACACCTCAATGATTTACGAATCATCTTTCAACGGTGTCGTCAGTACAACATCCGCTTGAACCTTCTCAAGTGTGTGTTCTGTGTCACCGTAGGGTGCCTCCTCGGTTTCATCATTTCACAAAGTGGTATCACCGTGGACCCCCTCAAAGTCCAAGCCATCACCGACATTCCCCCTCCTCGAAATTTAAGACAACTACAGAGTCTACAGGGCAAAGCCAACTTTTTGAGATGCTTTGTTCCTGATTACGCTATCGGCGCACATGGTTTCCTTCACTTACTGTGTCACGACATCCCTTTTCATTGGGACGACTATGCCCAACAATCGTTTGACGACCTTAAGGTAGCACTTTCCAATGCACCTTTGATTAGTGCACCTGACTACAATCGCGACTACATTCTCTACGTATCAACACAAGCTGTATCAGTAGCCGGCGTCCTCGTCCAGCTCGAAGATGACAATCATGAACACATCATTTACTACGTCAGTAAGAACCTCTCAGGACCACCCCTGAAGTACAAACATGGAGAGAAACTTGCTCTTGCAGTTGTCCTCGCAGTTCAGAAACTGCGCCATTACATTCTGCTTCAAACCACCAAGGTCGTTGCAGATTCCAACCCTATGCAATATTTTCTCAGCCGTCTCCAAGTTAATGGAAAATTCGCTCACTGGATCGTTATCCTTCAGGAGTACGACCTCGAGTTCTCAACACCAAAGAGTAAGAAGGCCCTCGTTCTCGCCGAACTCGTCACAGCCCTTCCCTCTGACACACCTAGCACCCCCGTCAATACTGACTTTCCTGACGAACATCTCTTTTACATCACTTCTGATGATCCTTGGTATGGTGACCTTCTCGTCTACCTATGAACTCAAAATTTCGAAAATCACCTATCACGAGATGATCATCGACGCATTCGCCATCAGGCCCCCCGCTATCTCCTCATCGGTGATATCCTATATCGACGGGGCGTCGACACCATTCTTCGTCGCTGCCTAACTATTGACGAGGCCGACAGAGTCTTAAATGACTTCCACAGCAGCGCCTATGGGGGCCATCTTTCAGGCATTTCCACGGCTCAAAAGATTATCCGGGCCAGTTACTTTTGGCCTACCTTGTTTCACGATTGCATTCACACCGTGAGACGATGTGAGAAATGTCAGCTCTATGCCAACAAATCCCGTGCTCCCCCCGCTCTTCTTCACCCTATCATTACTGCAGGCCCCTTTTGCAAATGGGGCATTGACTTTATGACTTGTAATCCCCCCTCCAGCAATGGCCACAAATATATTGTTGTCGCTGTCGATTACTTCACCAAATGGGATGAAGTTATGCCCACCTTCAACAACACCGCTGACACTGCAGCACGTTTTTTCTTCAACCACGTCATATCCCGGTTCGGAGTACCACTCCAACTCGTTTCCGATCATGGGAAACATTTTGAGAATGAGTTCTTCGTCGAACTCTCATCTCAGTTAGGCTTCTCCCACGAGTTTGCCTCACCATACTACCCTCAGTCAAACGGACAGGTCGAGGCAGTCAACAAAGTCCTCAAGACCATGTTACAACGCACGGTTAATAAACATAAAACCAATTGGCATTATATGTTATTTTCCACGCTATTGGCTTATCGAACGACAGTCAAGACCGCTACGGGTTTCACGCCATTTCATTTAGTCCATGGGGTCGAGGCAACTCTTCCCATCAAGTGCGAAATTCCCACCCTACGCACCGCAATTGAGCTTTTACCTGACACTGCTCCAATGGAGCAACGCTTGCTGAACTTGGAGTCTCTGGATGAAGATCGACGATCCTCATTACAGAACAATGAGGCAGCTAAGAAACGATCCAAGGCTACCTTTGATCGCCATGTCAACCTTCACTCATTTTGTGAAGGCGACCTTGTCCTCGCCTATGATATCGCTCATGATACCTTTGGCCACGGAAAATTTGAATCACTTTGGCATGGCCCTTACATCATCCAACATTGCCTCACCAAAGGTGCATACATCCTGGCCTCCCCCGAAGGCCTCGCACTCAAAGAACCCGTTAATGGGTTATACCTCAAGAAGTTTTATGCTTAAACGTAGTCAGACTACTTTAGGTTATTTTCTTTTCTAGCGTTTTCAATCTTTTTTTCCCTCATCTAAACTATCCTTTGTGATATTAACAGATGACTCCTCCACCATCTTACCACATTGGTTACGCCGATAGCGCTAGCTGTTGGACACAAAATCTCGCTTTGGCTACTTGGGCTCTCTACACCGCTTCACATGAAATGCTACATTTTAGCGGCATCTGTTTACGACCAACAACCAATAACCAAGCCGAATACACTGCTGTCATTGGCCTCCTGACCGACGCCCAACATCATCATGTTCGTCACCTTAGCGTTTTCCTCGACTCCCAACTAGTCGTTCTTCAGCTCAACAATGTTTACCGTGTACGCGATCCATGCCTCTTTCGCAAATACCTGCAGGTTAGA
>ML832916.1:61347-75804 GCA_009831015.1 Picea engelmannii
GAGTGGATAAGCTTGGAGTTCTTTCACCCACATTTTCATCTTTTCATTGTAAGGAGAGCAAGCTTGTGAGGGCCTCAAGAGCCTTCCATTGGAGAAAGAAGGGACCCAAGTCCCCTTTCTTCATTGTGCCTTTGGATTTCATCATCAGAACAGCTTATACATTGGTGATATTGGTCCATTTGTACTTATTTTTCATTTGTTTTATATGCTCATAGTTTTTATTTGTTTTAGTTTAATTCTTGTTTATAACTTTGTAGTTTCTCTTTCTAACCTTTCTTTTACAGCTGTCATGCCTAGCAAAGCCCAACTGGGCATGTAAGCACTCTTGATTTGCTCACCTAGTGACTAATTGGGTGCAAACACAAGGCAAGTTGGCAAGAGGGGCACCTAAATTCAATGCAAGGCTAGTTGGCAAGATGGGCCCCCAAAGGCACCAAGAGCCGTAATGGAACGCATGAATGGCCATAATGAAACGCACGAAGAGACATAACGAAAACGACCACACAAAGAGAGCACTAGGTAAAAAGATGAGCTTGAGGACGGATAAGAACCAATTTTGTCTTGGAGGTAGATTTTTTAATACAGCCTCTTGAAGGTTGGGTGCCCAAATGAAACACAAGGCGAGTTCGCAAGATGGGCACCCAAATGCAACGCAAGGCAAGTTCGCAACATGGGCACCCAAAAGCATGAAGAGCCATAATGAAACACACCAAGAGCTTGGCCAAGGTTGGGCGACAAAGGGCAAGGCAAGATGAGTTTGAAAGAGGGGCACCCAAATGCAATGCAAGGCCAGTTGGCAAGATGGGAGCCCAAATGCATGAAGATCCATAACAAAATGCACGAACGACCGTAATGAAATGCACAATGAGCTGTAACGAAATGCACGAAAAGCTGTAACAAAAACGACCACACAAGGGAGCACTGGGAAAAAATTCGAGCCGAAGGATGGATAAGAACCAATTTTGGTTTGGAGGTAGATTTTTTAATACGGCCTCACCAAGGTTGGGCACCCGAATGCAACGCAAGGCGAGTTCGCAACATGGGCACCCAAATGCAATGCAAGGTGAGCTCGCAACATGGGCGCCCAAACGCATGAAGAGCTGTAACAAAACATACGAACAACATCAGCAAGGCAAGGCGAGTTGGCAAGAGGAACACCCAAACACAACGCAATGCCGATTGGCAGGATGGGTTCCCAAACACACGAAGAGCGGTAACGGACTCATGAAGAGCCGTAACGAAAATGACCACACAAGGGAGCACTAGGCAAAAAGACGAGTTGGATGACGGATAAGAACCAATTTTGGCTTCGAGGTAGATATTTTAATACAGCCTAGCCAAGGTTGGGCGACCAAGGGCAAGGTAAGGCGACTCGGAAAGAGGGGAACCCAAATGCAATGCAAGGCAAGTTGGCAAGATGGGCACCCAAACGCATGAAGAGCCGTAACAAAAACGACCACATAAGGGAGCACTAGGAAAAAATACGATCCAGAGGACGAATAAGTACCAGTTTTAGCTTGGAGGTAGATTTTTTAATATGGCATGGCCAAGGTTGGGAGACCAAGGGCAAGGCAAGTCAAGTTGGCAAGAGGGGTGCCCAAACACAATGCAAGGCCAGTAGGCAAGATGGGCACCGAAGCGCACGAAGAGTCGTAACGAAAACAACCACACAAGGGAGCACTAGGTAAAAAGACGAGTCGGAGGATGGATAAGAACCAATTTTGGCTTGGAGGTAGATTTTTTAATACGGAATGGCCAAGGTTGGGCGACCAAGGGAAAGGCAAGGTGAGTTGGCAATATGGGTTCCCAAACGCAGGAAGAGCAGTAATGAAATGCACGAAGAGCATGGGCAAGGCAAGGCGAGTTGGCAAGAGGGGCATGCAAATGCAACACAAGGCCAGTTGGCAAGATGGGTGCCCAAACGCATGAAGAGCTGTAATGAAATGAAAAAAGAGCCACAACGAAATGCAAAAAGAGCCATAATGAAAATGATCACACAACACAAGGGAGCACTAGGCAAAAAGATGAGATGGATGACGGACAAGAACCAATTTTGACTTCGAGGTAGATATTTTAATACGGCCTAGCAAGCCAACAAGAGGCAAGGTAAGGCAAGGAAACATGAGGTAGGGCAAGGGAAGGCCAGGTGCCAAGAGTCAAGGAAAGGCAAGGTTCTAGGAGGCAAGGCAAGGGAAGGTGCAAGGGAGGCAAGGCATGTCAAGGAACCAAGAGGCAAGGCAAGGCATGGTGCCAAAAGGAAAGGAAAAGCAAGGTGCTAGGAGGCAAGGCAAGGGAAGGTGCCAGGAGGCAAGGAAAGGTGTGTTGGAATGAGGAGACCTCATGAAAATTTGGGAACAACCACACGAGTCAGTGCCAGGAAAGAAGACAAGACAACCGCCAGATAAGGAGTAAAGTTGGTCACAACTTAACTTTTTTAGGGTGGCCTGGGAAAGGCAAGGTGTAGGGATGCAAGGCACAATGAAAATTACCCGGAGGAAAGGCAAGGCAAGGTAGTGCTGGGCAAGAAGACGATCCAATTATCGGATAAGGAGTGAAGGTGGTCACAACTCAACCTTTTTAAGATGGCCTAGGCAAGGCAATGCAAGGAGAGGTGCACGAGGAGGCAATGCATTGCAAGGTAGTGCTAGGCAAGAGCACGAGTCAATAGTCAGATAAGGAGTGAAGGTGGTGACAACTCAACTATTTTAAGACATCCTAGGCAAGGCAAGACAAGGAAAGGTGCCAAGAGGCAAGGCAAGGCAAGGTGCGAGGAGGCAATTCGGGGCAAGGCACCAAGAGCCAAGGCAAGGCGCCAGGAGGCAAGGTAGGGCATGGAAAAAGGCAAGGCAAGGTAGTGCCAGGAAAGAAGATGAGTCGACCATTAGATAAGGTGTAAAGATGGTCAAAACTTAACTTTTTTAAGATGGCATGGGAAAGGCAAGCCAAGGAAAGTCATCAGGACACAAGGCAGGGCACGTCACAAGGCAAGGAAAGGCATGAAGAGGCAAGGCAATGTAGGGCACGATGCAAGGAAAGGCAAGCCACAAAGAGTCAAGGCAAGGCAATGTGCGAGCGGACAAGTTGGGGCGTGACGACCCATCCGATGGGTGAGTTGGTGGACGCATCATGATTTGGGAGGACCCATGCGGTGAGTTGGTGAGTTGACTTGACTCTCATGCCAAATGGTGTGGCGATCTACGGGATGGAGTGAGGACATATAAGTAAGGCATGAGTTGGGATGAGTCAAGGAAGAAAAAACTGGGCAGAGAAGAGTGAAGATAGATTCAACCAAGTGTTTCAGTTGGGCATCTCGGTGGAGAGCACACGATGAGTCTCAAAGTTGAGTCACTGGATGAGTTGGCAGTGCATGTGACAGAGAGGAGACTTGTGACAGACATACAAGGCAGACTCAGGTTGTGGTAGGGGGGTCTTATGAGACAGTGAAGTGAGGAAAAAGTCGTCAAAGTGACTTGGCCAAATTTTGTATGTCTTTGTATGGAGCTGCGGCTCTCCTCTTGTGACCGTCTTTCATTGTAACATTCTATACATTGTGGTCCATGGGTGTCAGGAAAATTTTGTGTTGCCCAACCACATGCATGTCTCTTTCTCATGTATGGATGATTGCATGTTCTTAATGGCTTAAATGACTAAGTATAGAACCATGTAATTGTCTAAGCATAAACAATTCATGTTTAGTGTAACCTGACATGATTGGCTCGGGATAGAGTATGGGTGTGCCTTGAGTGAGGCGTAGTCTAGATGGAGTATGACTTGGGTAGGCCAAGCCACCGAGCCAAAAATGTCGTGGTGTTGTGTGACTTGGGAGCGCCAAGTCGAGTTGGATCCCCAGGAAGACTATGGGCGTGTGAAATACTCAGTGTATGATTGGGTGGATTGCACATTGGATTCACATTGGACATGGAGTGGATTGCAAGGAACCTTTTCCAATATATAAGGAGGAAACCTCCATCGTACAAAGTCATCCAATAATATTTCAATCGATGAGTACCTAACAAGGGTAGACAAGGAGTTATGAGGTGAAAACTCTAGGTTTGGGGGCACAATGAACTACTTGGACGATGTCTGCACAAAGGACTTAGACATCTTGGCAAGTGTCTGAGGCATAGTAGAGATAGACTGAGGTTGCGGTAAGCGAGGAAGAGGCGTTGTAGGAGGCATATCCATGGATGCATCGGGGGTTGGATTGTGCAAGTCTTTTGGGCAGTAGGGAGACGTGTCATGACTTATTTTTATTTCTAAGAAAGAGTCACAGGGAGAAGGTTGCACCCACCCCCTTGTTGTATCTTCAGAAACACTCTACATATTAATAAGATTAAGGAATCTGCCCATAACAGTGTGTTGTGGTCTCTTTATACTTGTTGGATGCTATTGCTCCTTGCATTGTTGTGGATAGCTAGGTATTGATGAGTATTGGCCAGCTATTAAAATAGAACCGAGATGCTTTAAGGCCACAGTTGGACGTGTGCCTATTGTTAGAGAACTCGGTTGCATATCTAACAAACTGTAGATCAAGGCACATTTATCGATGGTCCTTAAGTGAAGAGGCATAGTCCGATTGTAGTAGGGGCACGTTGGTCATGCCCCTGCGGCCGAGGCAAGGCAGCGATGCACCGCCAGGGGTTTCCCACACTTGCGTGGTTTCCATATCGTGGTCGGACATGAAAACCCAGAATTCCCCTTCAATTGGACGGTTTCCATCACTACTGGACACGGACACCCCAAATTCCCCCGCACTTGGATGGTTTCTATTGCGGTAGCACATGGAAACCCTAAATATCCCACACTTGGATGATTCCCATCATGTCGTGACATGGAAACCCTGGATTCCTCGCACTTGCACAATTTTCATCGTGACCAGACTTGGAAACCATGAATTTCCCTGCACTTGCACGGTTTCCATAGTGGTCGGACACAAAGACCAGAAATTTCCCTACACTTGCACCATTTTCATCGTGACAGGGCACAAAAACCATGAATTTCCCCGCACTTGCATGGTTTTTTTCGCCACCGAACATGGAAACCCCGACTTTCGTATACTTGCACGGTTTCTTTCTTGACGGACTTGAAAACCTCAATTTTTTCGTCACTTTCATGATTTCTTTCGCGACTGAACATGGAAACCCTGGATTTCCCACTCTTGCATGGTTGGTTTCTTGACTGACTCAGAAACCTCAGATTTTCCTGCACATGCATGATTATTCTTTCTTGACCAACATGGGAACCCTGAATTTTCTCGCACTTGTGTGGTTTCTTGTCGCGACAAAACACAGAAAAATCGAATTTTTCATGCTTGCATCGGTTCTCTCGCGTCCGGGCCTGGAAACCTCGAATTTCCCACACTTGCATGGTTCCTATCGTGGACGGACATGGAAGCCCCAAGTTTCTCGCACTTGTCTTGGATGGCTCCCATCGCGGTCAAACATGGAAGCCCTAGGTTTCCCACACTTACGCTTGGGTTACTTTCGTCGCGGTCAAACATGGGAACCCTAGGTTTCTCACACTTGTGATTTTGGGTGGTTTCTGTTGCGGTCATACATGGAAACCCCAGGTTTCCCATGCTTGCGCTTTTGGGCATCTTCCGTCATGACCGGACATGGAAACCCCCTGGTTCCTCACACTTGTTCTTGGGTGGCTTCCATCATGGATGGACATGGAAACCCCCCACGCATGGGCATTTTCGCTCTCGGGTGACTTGGAAACCTTGAATTTCATCACAGCTACAGAGGTTTTCCATCCCTGTCGTACATGGAACCCTCGACTTCTGTCACAACTATGAAGGTTTTCCATCTAGTTCATACATGGAAACCCCTAATTTTGTCACAACTATAGAGGTTTTCCATCGCGGTCGTATGCGGAAACTCGGTGCTTCCCACCACACCAAGACAATTTCCCTCACGGTCGAACATGGAAACCCCGTGTTTCCCACACTTGGAGGATTTTTCTCGATGGTTGGGCATGGAAACCCCAAGTTTCCCGCACTTGCACTTTTGGGCGCTTCCCACTGCGGCCGGGCATGGAGACCCCAGCTTTCCTGCACTTGCACTTGGGCAACTTTCGCTACTTGGTCAACCATGGAAACCCCCCAAGTTTCCCGCTCTCGCACTAGGGCGGGGGCATGGAAGATAGAAGTTTCCCACAATGGCACATTTTTTGGACGGACGGATGGAAACCCTAATCTCCCCACACTTCGCAATCCGAGTTGCTTCCGTCGCCCAGTCGGGCATGGAAACCCCAAGTTTCCCACACTCACACATCGACAACATCCGTCGCCCGACCAGACCCTGATTCCCTGCACTTGGGTGGCTTCACTCTCGACCGGCACAGAAACCTCGAATTCCCCCACACACTTGGGTGGTGGATACACCCTTGGTCGGCCTGAAAACCACAAGTTTCCCACCCTCATACAGGGGCATGGAAACTGCAAGTTTCCCACACTGGCACTTTGGGCGGATGGATGGAAACCCGCAGTTCCCCACGCTTCGCAATTCGGGCAACTTCCATCACCCGACCGAGCATGGAAACCCCAAGTTTTCCACACTCACACATGGGCAGCGTCCGTCCCCCGACCGGACGTGGAAACCCCCGATTCCTTGCACTTGGGCAGTTTCGCTCTTGCCCGGCCTGAAAACCTCAAATGTCCCCACATGCTTGGGCGACGAATTCGCTCTCGGTCAGCCCAGAAAACCCCAACTTTTCCAATGCTTATAGTTGGGGATGGTTTCCATCCTCGCCGGGATGGAGAACCCGAATTCTGGCGGTTTCTCCGTTGGTCGAGAATCGGAAACCCTAAAATCACCACACTTTGGTGGTTTCTCCACTCCTTGGAACCTCAAATTCCTCACACTTGGGTGGTTTCTCCGCTCATCGAGACTCGGGAACCCCGAATTTCCCACACTTGGGTGGTTTCTCTGCTCATCGAGACTTAGAAACCCTGAATTCCCTGCACTTGGGCGGTTTCTCTACTCATCGAGACTCAGAAACCCCTAATTCCCTACACTTGGGTGGTTTCTCCCATGGTCGAGTCTCGAAAACCCCGAATTCCCCGCACTTGGGTGGTTTCTCCCACGGTCGAGACTCGGAAACCCCGAATTCCTTTCACTTGGGTCGGTTTCTCCCATGGTCGAGACTCGGAAACCCTGAATTCCCCCACTTGGGTGGTTTCTCCACTGGTCAAGACTCGGAAACCTTGAATTCCCCATAGTTAGGTGGTTTCTCCCATGGTCGAGACTTGGAAACCACAAATTCCCCGCACTTGGGTGGTTTCTCCCACAGTCCAGACTAGGAAACCCTAAATTCTCCCCACTTGGGCAGTTTCTCCCATGGTCGAGACTCAAAAACCCCAAATTCCACACACTTGGGCTGATTTCTCCCACGGTCGAGACTCGAAAACCCCGAATTCCCTACACTTGGGCTGATTTCTCCCACGGTTGAAACTCGAAAACCTTGAATTCCACGCACTTGGGTCGGTTTCTCCTGAACGCAAGGTAAACTTGGGGTTTCTCGAATGAAAACCCTTGGGTTGGTTTCTCCCGAATGCAAGGAAAACTTGGGGTTTCCTGAATGCAAACCATGAATTCTCCGCACTTGGGCAGTTTCTCCCATGGTCGAGACTCAGAAACCCTGAATTCCCCGCACTTGGGTGGTTTCTCCCATGGTCGAGATTAGGAAACCCTGAATTCCCCACACTTGGGCAGTTTCTCCCATGGTCAAGACTCGAAAACCCCGAATTCCCCGCACTTGGGTGGTTTCTCGCACAGTCGAGACTCGAAAACCCTGAATTCCCCGCACTTGGGCAGTTTCTCCCATGGTAGAGACTTGGAAACCCTAAATTCCCTGCACTTGGGCGGTTTCTTCAACGATCCAGACTCAAAAACCCTAAATTCCCCCCACTTGGGTAGTTTCTCCCATGGTCGAGACTCGAAAACCCCGAATTCCCTGCACATGGGTGGTTTCTCCCATGGTGGAGACTCAAAAACCCCGAATTCCCCACACTTGGTAGTTTCTCCGCTGGTCGAGACTCGAAAACCCCAAATTCCCTGCACATGGGAAGTTTCTCCCACGTCGAGACTCGAAAACCCTAAATTCCCTGCACTTGGGTGGTTTCTCCCATAGTCGAGACTCGAAAACCCTAAATTCCCCACACTTGGGCCGGTTTCTCCCGCGGTCAAGACTAGGAAACCTCGAATTTCCCCCACTTTGGCAGTTTCTCCCACTGTCGAGACTCTGAAACCCTGAATTCCCCGCACTTCGGCTAGTTTCTCCCACAGTTGAGACTTGGAAACCCCAAATTCCTTGCACTTGGGCCAGTTTCTCCCGAACACAAGGAAAACTTGCGGTTTCCCGAATGCAAACCATGAATTCCCCACACTTGGGTGGTTTCTTCCATGGTCGAGACTCGAAAACCCCGAATGCCCCACACTTGTGTGATTTATCCCATGGTCAATACTACGAAACCCCGAATTCCCCACACTTTGGCAGTTTCTCCCACGGTCGAGACTCGGAAACCCTGAATTCTCCGCACTTGGGCAATTTCTCCCATGGTCGAGACTCGGAAACCCCAAATTCCTCACACTTGGGTGGTTTCTCCCACGGTCGAGATTCGCAAACCCCGAATTCCCCACACTTGGGCGGTTTGTCCCACGGTCGAGACTCGAAAACCCTGAATTCCCTGCACTTGGGTCGGTTTCTCCCACGGTCAAGACTTGGAAACCTTGAATTCCCCATACTTAAGTGGTTTCTCTACTGGTCAAGACTCAAAAACCCCGAATTCCCCGCACTTGGGCGGTTTCTCCCATGGTCGAGACTAGGAAACCCCGAATTTCCCCCACTTGGGCGGTTTCTCCCACGGTCGAGACATGAAAACCCCGAATTCCCCACACTTGGGTCAATTTCTCCCACAGTCGAGACTCGAAAACCCTGAATTCCCTGCACTTGGACCGATTTCTCCCATGGTCGAGGCTTGGAAACCTCGAATTCCCTACACTTGGGCCAATTTCTCTCGAATGCAAGGAAAACTTGGGGTTTCTCGAAGGCAAACCCTTGGGTCGGTTTCTCCCAAACGCAAGGCAAACATGGGGTTTCCCGAATGCAAACCCTGAATTCCCCACACTTGGGTGGTTTCTCCCACATTCGAGACTCAAAAACCTTGAATTCCCCACACTTGGGCTGGTTCCTCCCACAGTCGAGACTAGGAAACCCTGAATTCCCCCCACTGTGTAATTTCTGCCATGGTCGAGACTCGAAAACCTCGAATTCCCCACACTTGGGCAGTTTCTTCCAGGGTCGAGACTCAAAAACCTCGAATTCCCCACACTTGGGCTGGTTTCTCCCACTTTCGAGACTAGGAAACCTCGAATTCCCCCCACTTGGGCAGTTTTTGCCACGGTCAAGAGTCGAAAACCCTGAATTCCCCACACTATGGCCGATTTCTCCGATAGTTGAGACTCGAAAACCACAAATTCCATGCACTTGCACTGGTTTCTCCCATGGTCGAGACTCGAAAACCTCGAATTCCCCACACTTGGGTCAGTTTCTCCCATGGTTGAAACTTGGAAACCCTGAATTCCCCGTACTTGGGCTAGTTTCTCCCGAACGCAAGGCAAAATTGGGGTTTCTCGAATGAAAACCCTTGGGTTGGTTTCTCCCAAATGCAAGGAAAACTTGGGGTTTCCTGAATGCAAACCCTTGGGTTGATTTCTCCCTTGGTCGAGAGTCAGAAACCATGAAATACCCGCACATGCACAAAACCTTTCATATGCGAAACGAGAGGTGTCGAGATTTAGGATGGGATGAGCATAGGCTTTGAATCAAGGAAATGAAGGGATGAATCTCAGTGGATCATGGCAGCAAGGCCACTCTGCCACTTACAATACCCCGTCACGTATTTAAGTTGTGTACAAAGGATTCTTCTCAATGACCGCTTGAAATTGAACTTCAAAGCTACCCCGACCGAGACGCTTCCTGGCCGAGGTTCACAAGTGACACGGGCCCCTAGAGGTGATGAAGCGACACCCCTACTGTGGGTCAAGATACAGTCGAGGAGTGACAAGCATCGCTTCTAGCGTGGATTCTAACTTAGATGCATTTATTCATAATCTGACACACGGTATCTTCGCGCCATTGGCTTTTCAACCAAGCGCGATGACCAATTGTGTGAATCAATGGTTCCTCTCGTACTAAGTTGAATTACTATTGCGGCGTGGTTCATTAGTAGGGTAAAACTAACCTATCTCATGACGGTCTAAACCTAGCTCATGTTCCCTATTGGTGGGTGAACAATCCAACACTTGGTGAATTTTTCTTCACATGAGTCGTGTCACAGGCCCTTCAGTTTTGTCAGATTGGCATTTTGTGTTGTGTGGTCGTTTTTGTTATGGCTCTTTGTGCATTTCGTTAAACCTTGTTGAGACATTTCTTGTACTACCCTACTCTTTCTTTCAACAACTCCATTCTATTGAGGTGTTGGATTGGCATGGACAGTACTCGGATTGGCTTTGGGTTCCCCTCTTGCCAACTTGCCTTGCGTGGCCTCTGGAAACCCCAAGTTTTTTCCCCACCACACCTCTGTCGCTGGCTATTTTAGTTTTGTTTGTTGGATGCTCCTCTTGCCAATGCAATCCAAGGCGATTTTGCAAGATGGGCACCCAAACGAAAAAATCATCCATAACGAAAATGACCACACAAGGGAGCACTAGGCTAAAAGACGAGCTGAAGGATGGATAAGAAACAATTTTTCTTTGGAGGTAGATTTTTTAATACGGCCTCACCAAGATTGGGCACCCAAATGCAATGCAAGGCGAGTTCACAAGATGGGTTCCCAAATGTAACGCAAGGTGAGTTCGCAAGATGGGCGCCCAAACAAAAAAATCATTCGTAATGAAAATGACCACACAAGGGAGCACTAGGCTAAAAGACGAGCCGAAGGATGGATAAGAACCAATTTTGGCTTGGAGGTAGATTTTTTAATATGGCCTCACCAATTTTGGGCGCTTGAACGCAACGCAAGGCGAGTTCACAACATGGGCTCCCAAACGCAACCCAAGGCGAGTTCACAACATGGGCGCCCAAATGAAAAAATCATTCGTAATGAAAACAACCACACAAGGGAGCACTAGGCTAAAAGACGAGCCGAAGGACGGATAAGAACAAATTTTGTCTTGGAGGTATATTTTTTAATACGACCTCACCAAGGTTGGGCGCTAGAACACAACGCAACGCGAGTTCATAGGATGGGTGCCCAAACACAACGCAAGGCGAGTTCGCAAGATGGGCGCCCAAATGAAAAAATGATCCGTAACAAAAACAACCACATAAGGGAGGACCTGACTAAAAGACGAGCTAGAGGATGGATAAGAACCAATTTTGGCTTGCAGGTAGATTTTTTAATATGGCCTCACCAAGGTTGGGCACTCGAATGCAATGCAAGGCAAGTTCACAACATGGGCGCCCATATGCACAAAGAGCCATAACAAAATGCATGAGAAGCCTGGCCAAGGTTGGGCGACCAAGGGCAAGGCAAGGAAAGTTGGCAAGAGGGGCACCCAAATGCAATGGAAGGCCAGTTGGCAAGGTGGGCACCCAAACGCACGAAGAGCTGCAATGAAATGCATGAACGGCCATAACAAAACACACGAAGAGCTGTAACAAAAATGACCACACAAGGGAGCACTAGGAAAAAAGACGAGCCAGAGGGTAGATAAGAACCAATTTTCACATGGAGGTAGATTTTTTAATACGGCCTCACCAAGGTTGGGTGCTTGAACACAACACAAGGCGAGTTCGTAAGATGGGTGCCCCAACACAATGTAAGGCGAGTTCGCAACATGGGCTCCCAAATGCACGAAGAGCCGTAATGAAACGCACGAGAAGCCTGGCCAAGGTTGGGCGACCAAGGGAAAGGTAAGGCAAGTTGGCAAGAGAGGCACCCAAAAACAATGCAAGGCCAGTTGGCAAGATGGGTGCCCAAATGCATGAAGAGTCGTAATGAAACACATGAACAAGCGTAACAAAACGCATGAAGAGCCGTAACGAAAACAACCACACACTAGAGCACTAGGCAAAAAGACGAGTCGGAGGATGGATAAGAACCAATTTTGGCTTGGAGGTAGATTTTTTAATATGGCCTCACCAAGGTTGGGTGCTCGAATGCAACACAAGGTGAGTTCGCAAGATGGGCGCCCGAACACAACACAAGGTGAGTTCACAACATGGGCGCCCAAATGCACAAAGAGCCGTAACGAAACACACGAGGAGCCTAGCCAAGGTTTGGTGACCAAGGGAAAGGTATGGTGAGTTGGAAAGAGGGGCACCCAAACGCAATGCAAGGCTATTTGGCAAGATGGCTGCCCAAACACACGAAGAGCTGTAACGAAACGCACGAACGACCGTAATGAAATGCACAAAGAGCTGCAAAGAAAACGACCACACAAGGGAGCACTAGGCAAAAAAATGAGTCGGATGATGGATAAGAACCAATTTTGTCTTGGAGGTAGATTTTTTAATATAGCCTCACCAAGGTTGGGCGCTCGAACGCAACGCAAGGCGAGTTCACAAGTTGGGCACCCAAATGCACTAAAATCCATAACAAAACACATGAGGAGCCTGACATGGGTTGGGTGACCAAGGGAAAGGCAAGGCGAGTTGGAAAGAGGGGCACCCAAACACAATGCAAGGCTAGTTGGCAAGATGGGCACCCAAACGCATGAAGAGTCGCAACGAAGCGCACGAACGGTCGTAACGAAACGCATGAAGAGCCATAACGAAAACAACCACACAAGGGAGCACTAGGAAAAAAGATGAGCCAGATGACAGATAAGAACCAATTTGACTCACCAAGGTTGGGAACCTAAGCCCAATGCAAGGCGAGTTCACAAGATGGGTTCCCCAACGCAACGCAAGGAGACTTCGCAACATGGGCACCCAAACGCACGAAGAGCCATAACAAAACACATGAGGAGCCTAGCCAAGGTTGGGCAACCAAGGGCAAGGCAAGGCGAGTTGGCAAGAGTGGCACCCAAATGAAATGCAAGACCAGTTGGCAAGATGGGCACCCAAATGCACGAACAACTGTAATGAAATGCACGAACAGCCATAACGAAACGCACAAAGAGCCATAACAAAAACAACCACACAATGGAGAACTAGGCAAAAAGACGAGTTGGAGGACAGATAAGAACCAATTTTGACCTGGAGGTATATTTTTTAATACGGCCTCACCAAGGTTGGGCACCCGAATGCAACGCAATGTGAGTTTGCAAGATGGGCACCCAAATGCAACGCAAGGTGACTTCGCAACATGGGCACCCAAATGCAACGCAAGGTGACTTCGCAACATGGGCACCCAAACGCACGAAGAGCCGTAACAAAATGCACGAGGAGCCTGGTCAAGGTTGGGTGACCAAGGGCAAGGCAAGGCGAGTTGGCAAGAGGGGTACCCAAATGCAATGCAAGGCCAATTGGCAAGATTGGTGCCCAAACTCATGAAGAGACACAATGGAATGCATGAACGGCTGTAATGAAACGCATGAAGATCCATAACAAAAAAAACCACACAAAGGGATCACTAGGCAAAAAGATGAGCCCGAGGACAGATAAGAACCAATTTTGGCTTGGAGGTAGATTTTTTAATATGGCCTCTCCAAGGTCGGGCACCCGAACACAATGCAAGGTGAGTTTGCAAGATGGGCTCCCAAACACAATGCAAGGTGAGTTCGTAACATGGGCACCCAAAAGCATGAAGAGCCGTAACGAAATGCACCAAGAGCTTGGCCAATGTTGGGCGACAAAGGGCAAGGCAAGACGAGTTTGAAAGAGGGGCACCCAAATGCAATGCAAGGCCAGTTGGCAATATGGGATCCCAAATGCACGAAGAGCCGTAACAAAATGCACGAATGACCATAACGAAACACATGATGAGTCGTAATGAAACACACAAAGATCCATAACGAAAACGACCACACATAGGAGCACTGGGGGAAAAGACAAGACAAAGGACGGATAAGAACCAATTTTGGCTTGGAGGTAAATTTTTTAATACAGCCTCACCAAGGTTGGGTGCCCGAACGTAACGCAATGCAAGTTCGTAGGATGGGTGCCCTAATGCAATGCAAGGTGAGTTCGCATGGCAGCCCAAACGATAAAATGATCCGTAATGAAAACGACCACAAAAGGGAGCACCCGGCTAAAAGATGAGCTCAAGGATGGATAAGAACCAATTTTGGCTTGGAGGTAGATTTTTTAATACAGCCTCACCAAGGTTGGGCGCACGAATTCAACGCAAGGCGAGTTCGCAACATGGGTGCCCAAAGAGCCGTAAAGAAACATACGAGAAGCCTGGCCAAGGTTGGGCGACCAAGGTCAAGGCAAGGCGAGTTGGCAAGAGGGGCACCCAAATGCAATGCAAGGCTAGTTGGCAAGGTGGGCACCCAAATGCATGAA
>ML832917.1:58546-95095 GCA_009831015.1 Picea engelmannii
AAAGAATGACACTTTGCATAAGGAGATCTTAGCAAGGGTTGAAGAAGGACTTTCACCTAGAGATTTATTCAGTCCAAATCAACCCATGATCATCATTTGCATGTCTTAAGTATTAACATTATCACTCGATGTGAAGTGTCAAAACGATGTACATGAGTGTGTAACTGCACCATGTCGTATGAGTGAGCTGAGTTGAGCATGTAATGGAAGGCATCTGCGGGAAACTGTCGGTGTAGACTTTGGAATAACATCGTCGGATCTGTTGTCTGAAATGTGGATCATGGAGAAAAAATTTGCCTCTAGTTACCCCTAGAAGTGGGGGGGTAACAGGTCCTTAACCAACTTGGGTAAGTGCTTTTAAGGCCTTGAACATAAATAACAGATTTCCAAAAATGCAAAGCATTCCAGTATGTGGATGGTGGTGGGCCTCTGTTTATGATTGAAGGACTTGAAGAACTATATAAATTAGCACAGGACCATCTTAACCATGGATTTGTTATGCAAGAGGTATCAAATTCTCAATGTTTTCACAATACACACACAACATTCAACTACTCAAGCTGTTTTGCCACAGAAGCCACGATTGGGGGGTATCTATGCCACCAAAATTGTCGACTTGCACCTGGCCCCAATGGCAATAAACAGCCTGCTTCCAAGGGTGTATATGCCTACACGGGGTGAACATGTAACAAGAGGGACTTGAACCTTGGACGAGGGAATATCAACAACGAAGCCCCTGTTGACAGTTCAAGGTATATTTTTGAAAGACAAATAAATAAAAGTTAACATATATAAACAGTACATCCGCTAGAGGGTCACAAACACAAAGATGAATTGTTGATGGATCCCCCTACCTAGGCTGTCGATTTGCTTCTCAATGCAACAAACCTAACAGACTCACACAAACGGGAATTGTTGATGGATGCAACTCTCAGCGCAACTAGCATCACACACAGACAAACACGAAATGCGCCTCTCGGCACAATTAGGTTTATTTCAATTTTTAAAGCGAATGTTATCGTTTGTATTCTGTCACCGTTTCACTTAGTCGGACAATTAAACTAGTTTTCATGCACACCTATTTCAGAGTCAATGGAAGTAGGATTTTCAGATAAATGAACGTGGCATTGCTAAAGACCTCACCTCTTCAATTCCTGACTTGTTTGCTTTGGCAAGAGCTGAAAAGGAGCTGCTTCCCTCTCCTGGCATCATTAGTCCCTGCCAGAAGGCACCTCCCAGCAGCAATCTACGACCAATCCAAAGACCTCTGCAACTAGAATGGGGGAATGGTTCCCTTGACTTCGAATTTAGAAGGACTGCACTCTTGCGATACAATGGGTATCTCTCAAAACCAAAATACTTATTTTGAATACACAAATTTATGCGATAGCCATCATCTCTGTCAATTGTGTAATTTTGGGGGGACAAATTAGAGGCCTTTGTTGTTGTTGGGCACTTGTGAAATGCACTGGTATGGCTGAATATTTGTAAGAGAGGGCTCCTAGATGCAGTTGACATTGCCATTCTTGACCACCTGTAATGGACTCTGTATATTGGATTTTTATATCGTTTAACATGGTGTCACGTGGCATCAATACCACCTCTAAACTGCAATGTTCTGTGATGATTGTGAAGATTGAAAGTTGGAAACATTAACGGAGATCACAAGTCCGGCGGGAATTTGTGATCGGGAATTAAAATTTTGATGATTTAGCAGTTTAAAGCATTTAAACTTTTTTTTAATAATGTTTTAAATTAAATTTTGACTTTCAGATGGTTAATAAGTGAAATTAGGTGGTTATATTCGTTAGCTTCATATCAAGGCCAAGGTGGTAGCCAAGAAGCTAAAGCAAATTCATTATACTATGCAACAAGGTCAGTATGGGAAAATAGGGGTGAAAACTCAACTTTGAGTCTTGTAGGCCAAAAAAAATTGCAATCAAGTTATACCCAGGTTTCCTTAAGACTAGTTTGTTGGAACTGTAGAGGTTATTCTTGGAGGCGAGGACCTGGGTTAGGACCTATCGTGGAAGATTGAGACATAATTTGTCTATTGGAAACACATGAGCATGAAGGGTGCAAGACCTCTGTTTGAAGGGTATGTGAAGATGGCAGTGTGGAACAAGGCAACTAAGAATGGTAAAGGACACGGGGGTATCATGGTCTTAGTGAGGAAAAAAAAAGGTCGGCTCATTCAGTGAGAAAGAGAAGACTCAAATAAACAATTCATTTGGTTTAAAATATCAGAAAATGGAAACATCATCAGAATTGCAGCATGTTATTTTGCTCCACAAGTTTCAAAACTTACAAAAGAAGGGGGCTTGACCATAAAGACCCCTTTGCAGCCTTAAAAAACGATATTGCAACGTACTCTCAACTAAGTGAAGTCCTTATAGTGGGTGATTTCAATGTTAGGACAGCAAGTGAACAAGCTAGTATTCTTCGTTGTAAGGAAGACTACAATTCCATTTGGCTTACAAAAAAAAGAAGTCATCAGTGGACAAGAGTTTTAGAGGACAACAAAAGCTGCAATCTTTTTGGGGAGCAGTTGCTTACTCTATGTGGGGCATTTGACTTAGTCATTTGTAATGGATTGGCTAGATGGGCAAATTCTAGCAATTTCACTTGCAATACCTACAATGGTGCAAGTGTAGTAGACTATGCAATTTGCTCACATGGCTTGTGTGAGAAAATGGAGGAAGTTTTTATTAGTGAACAACTGTGAAAGTTGAAATCTGATCATAGACCGATCTATTTAAGTTTCACTTGGGTTGAACAGCAGCAACATGGGACAAAAAATCGGTGCATTCAGCAACCTCCTTCAAAGGGCAGAATTATTTTGACTCAAAAATATTGTAATACCTTCAAGATAGCACTAGAGAGGTTGTTTAACAAGGAGAAAATTCCATCCCATGGCCTCCATAGTCATGAGCTAACAAATTTAATTCAAAGCACTCTCATAGAATGCAAAAGAGCAAAAAATAGGAAATCTGAAACAAATTGCTTTCTGGTTAATGCTTGGTTTGATGAGGAATGCAAAACAACAAAGAAAACTTTGAAAGAATCAAGCCAGAAAGAAATAAACATAAAAGCCTACAAGAAAATTGTAAGAAAGAAAAAAGTTGATTTCATGATCTCAAGGAGGGAGGAACTAATCTTCTTGGGGAAAAATAACCCCAAGTTGTTTTGGAAGGAACTTCAAACGAGAAAGAAATAAATTGAAAATAATATCACAGCTTATCAATTTTTCGAGTGTGCAAAGCATCTTTATGAGCAAGATCCCAAGGTTGACCCCCCTCCCTTGGTCAACACTACTACTAAGCTCTTCACCGTGCAAGAGATTGAGGTGGGTATCAAAAAGTTGGGTGTTGGAAAAGCAAAAGATTTAGTTGAACTCCAACAGAATATCTAAAGTGGGGTTCAAAAACTCTTGCACCTCACATTAAGAAAATTTTCAACGACATCATTCAACAGGGATTCCCTACAGATTGGACAACGAGCTTAGCAATACCGCTTTTCAAGAGTGGTGATGTCAACAATCCCTCCAACTATAGGACCATAATGATAAACCCCTTGTTCGCAAAGTTATTCGGAAGTATGCTAGAAAATAGAATTAGCAAGTGGGCGGAAGAAGGAGATAAGCGTGCTAAAGGGCAAGCAGGTTTCAGACCTAATCACTCAACGATTGATCATGGTATAACTCTAAGCACGTCATTGAAAAAGTGTGCGAGAAAAAAAAGGAAGCCTTTTGTTGCTTTGTCGATTTCAAAAAATATTTTGACACGGTCCCTAGAGATAAGCTTTGGCATAGAATGGAGGAACTAGGGGTTCCTATGCATCTTAGAACAACTATCCATAGGCTATATGAGGAGGTTAAAGTAAAATAAGAACGTCAGCTGGTATCTCCAAAAGTTTTAGGAGTGATATTGGGGTCAAGCAAGGGTGCCCATTATCCCCTACCATTTTTGGTCTATATATAGACAAACTTGAAGAGTGGTTAAACTTACAGGACGATGATGGTGCTCTTTTGGGTGAGTTTGTGATAAGGCTTCTTTTGTATGAAGATGACCTTATTTTGATTGCTAAATCTGCTCTTGGGTTGCAAGAACACTTAATTTCCCTTGAGCACTTTTGTGGAACATTGGGGATGCAAGTCAACACTGGCAAGACGAAAGTGGTTGTTTTCTCTAGCAAAAGAAAACATAATCAACATAAGTTCTGCTTTGAAAGCAACACTTTGGAAGAAGTGGCAGATTACAAATACTTCATAATTGACTTCAACAAAAATCTAAGTTGGAAAGGTTGTAGAAAGAAAAGAACTTTGGAAGGTTGGAAAGCGTTCTATGCTTTCCAAAATAGGTGCACAGAGGCAGAGCTATGGGATTGGAAGACTACGCAAACTCTCTTTGGGCTTTTAGTGATCCTAGTGGTTCTCTATGGTTGTGAAGTGTGGGCCAACAATGCATCTGATTTACAATGGAAGCAAATTGAGAAGATTAAAAAACGCTTGATTACAAACAAGTTTAAAATTAAAAGTTCGGTCCCTTATGATATCATATTGAGTGAAATAGGGGTTGCTCCTATTGAAGCAATTGCTATGGTGTGTCTCATAAGATATCTAAAAAAAATTGAACAAATGCAAGACGATCGTTGGCCTAAGGTCGTCTTCAATGACATATTGTGCAAAAGAAAGAAGACGTGGATGCGACAAAATATTAAATGGCTTAGTAAATGGGATATTCACTTGAACAAGTGCCCTACGAACAATAACGAGATAATAGCTTTTGTTATGGATAGGTTCCACAAGCGAACTTTGGATAAAAGGCTAGGGAGAAAGAACGAGTATTACATTGAAGAGTTTAACCCCACTTACAATCATCAACAAAAAGCATACATAGGGGCCAATATATCTTGGAGAGCCAAAATGCTTATTGCTCAATTAAGAACCAATTCCCATCAACTTCATTGTGAAACGGGTTGTTGGAAAAGACCAAAGGAAACTTGGGAAGAAAGGGTGTGTATGTTTTGCACCTCCGGAAAAGTGGAAATAGAAAAAACATTTCATTTTAGAATGTGAAGCCTTCAAAGACAGTAGGGACAACTATGTAAGTATCTTGACAACTAGTAATTGGGATAATCTATTCAGCGAGGGAACAGTGGATAAATTGGGGGAGCTCATCATCAAGTTGAACAGGAAAAGGACTGAAATGCAAAAATCAGTGTGTGAGGCGGTCTATCCCATGGGCTATTGTTAGCTTCGTGGACACTAAAATAATTTCTTTCTTTCTTTCTTTTTCTCTATCAATCAATAAAAGTTAAGCACTAACCAGAAACATGCATAAACATGTATTACAAGAAACAAAGATGTCCTTCATCAGTTTTGAACACTCTTAATTATTGTAATTTATACATTATACGAATTATGTTTTCATGAGAACATTTTCAATTATTTTAATTTATACCTAATAATAAATATGTTTTTCATTATTGTTGAACAGTCTAAGTTTAAATTTATTTAATTTTAAATTTATGAAATATTTAAAAAGGTTGGAGTTCATGAGATGAAAAAAAAATTAAGAGTGCAAAAGCTTGGAAAGACTTGCATTTGGAGAAAATAGATTTCACTATAATTCCAAGATTGAATGGACTTATGGTGGTTCATTTTTTTCTTAGTACTTACGACTACATTAAGATCACAAAGGCTACATTAACTATAGCCTTTATGTCCAATGGTTACTCCATCTATCAAATCAACAAAGCTTTCTGCTCAGCCCACAATCCCACATCGAAAAACTTTGCCTCTTCTCCTCAACCCTTAATTCTCATTTCTCTTCCCTACATCCAGGGCACTACTGATCACATTTCTAAAAAATTTCCTAAAAAGAATATCAAAACCATGTTGAAACCCTGTAAAACCATTAAACGGATATTCAAAACTGCTAAGGATAAATCTAACCCGATGCTTAGCCCAAGAGTTTACCAAATTTATTGTTCCTGTGGAAAATCATACATTAGCCAAACTAGCAGATCCTTTAAAGTGTGTCTCAAAGAACATGTAGCCGACCCAATCAACAATTGTATCTCTAAGTCAGTGATTGTCGAACAGTCCTTCAAATCTAAACACCTAATTTGATTTGACCAAACCAAAATACTAGCCTCAACGCCCTATCACTCATCTTGTGTCATTCGAGAAGCGCTAGAAATTGAAAAGCATCCTAATAATTTTAATTGTGATGATGGCTACAAATTTAGTCAATATTGGAAGCCCATCATTCATTGTACAGGTCATCAAACCTAATGTGTTTTTATGTTTCTATGTTTGTTTTAGTTTGGTTTGTTTTTTTTCTTTTGTTTCCCCCTCCCTCTTCTTTTTCTTTATTGACCCTTCTTATCCTTATAATCTATTTACTTTATTTTATCTTTCCATTTGAATCTTTCATTTTTAATCCACTTATTTTTTGACCTTATAACTTTTGTCTCGATTATTTAAACTGGTTATTTCAATGCAATCCCCCATTTTATTTATTTGTTTATTATTTTATTAAAGCACCGGCTAATTAATTTTATTATTTTATCACTTTTCCATAACGACTATTTTATTATTTTATCATTTATCCTCAGCTTACTCTTCTCCTTTCTTCAATGGATATATCTTAATTTTTTTTCTTTAAAGCTATACCTTAACACTCTTTTCTAACATCATAGCTTCATTTTTCCTTGACAATGGGCGGAGTGTCCACTCGAAACATTGGATGTTTCAAAACTACTTACACAGTTTATATCCAGAAATCTCAAGCAGCATTATAAATAAATATGAAAACCTGCACACTCAGATCACAAACATTTGTTACATTGCACTTCTTTCACGTGCCATGTTGTAAAATTTGCCTCATAACACCAAATGCTTTCCAATAAGCTTCCCTAAACAAAGACATAAATAATAGAAGCCTAGTAATTCATGTTTATATGCTATGGAAGAATATAAAATTTACCTGTATAACCATCAATTCATGCCTATTAACGATTTTTCTCATAACAATTTTAATTACCCAAGGCATTTTTCAAATCATTTCCCCCCATGTATAAACCCTACCTATATGAACATCAACTCATCAATAATAATAATTTATAATGAGAATTACAATTTATTGTATAAAAAAAGTAACATGAGATAGTGTTGCTTAGGTTGTGGTTTAACATTAAATTGGTGGGAGTTCTTCACCATTAATCTAAGTTTGACTCTTAATGCATTTAGTATGGTTTTATTTTAAAAAATCAAAATAATATGTTCCAACAACACATCGAGATTGACCCCATTTCAATGAAATTAAAATGAGAATGTGTATTAATTATAAAAAAAAATTAAAAAAATGAAACACAACAGTATATCATATTTACTCATTTAATATTTATCTTAGCTAGTTGTAATATAGCTGAGTCATAGAGAAAACCACACAAGATCATTGCAGACACATTGCTTAAGTGGGTAAACCCAAGTACTGTAATGTTCCTGACTTGGCTAGTATGGGAAATATTTTTAATCCGATATGTCTATTGTAGATAATTCATTGTTACAACATATAAATGATCATATAGATAGTAAATGAGACAAAAGACTGCAAATCTTATATTATGATATCTCTTTGAGTACAATGTTGAATGCGACTGAGTAAAATAAATCACTCGACTAGATCAAATGACAAAAGGATCTTAGTTGGAATACAATAGCAACTAAAACATTATTACCCGATATTAAAAGGATGTTGTGGAATGCAATGGATGAGATGAAGATCTGTTGCAGGCTACGACAACTCATACGACAACTGCCGCAAGTCTGGAAAGTTTGCTCTGGTGGATAAACCTCTCAGAATTGCCTATAAATTGTCCCAAATAGTGTGCCCTGATCTAACTCTCAGTCCTGGTGACTGTCCGGTCCTCTACTGGTATGTCTGGACCCGAGATGGATCCCCTAGGGGGAATGCGCCCCTCTGCTACTAGAAAATTGCGCCCTAGTGATTCCACCATCGGAATCGACTAGTAAGTGTCTCAAACTGATTGCCTTGGCCTACTGTGAAATCGGACGAAAGGGTTTCCCAAAATCTAATCTGATGATTGCTCAGGAACCTCGAATGTGGCCTCCCCAAGTGTCGCACTCCCAATGTCTGGAAAATGTGCCCAAGATGATTCCTCCGTCAGAATTTGATGAGGAACCAAGCAAAAGATCCACCTAGCCTTCCTTCCAACTGGATCGGAGGGGAATCTCTTAACTCTCCCTGAATGGGACAATTCGATCCACTAAACCTCCTCAGAAGTTGCGCCCTCTCCCTGAAAAAGTGCGCTCCTACTGCTGAATCCTGTAGAACCGCTGCAGAAGACTTATGGAAGACCTGTGTGATCTACCTGGTGACTAGGGTGTATCTTTCAACACCAAAATCAGCCATTGGTGTATTCCTCCTGGAATCCACTAAGTTACCTCTCCTAAGATGCGCCTTTCTCCTCAATGACAAGTCAAAATATGCATAATGATGAATTAGGTCGATGTACCTTCTCTTATAGTTGCATGAAACTGTAATTCAAGTTGACTTCTAATTTTAGCTCAAGTTAGCTTAAAAACATTTTTAGCCACTCTTAGCGCAATGCCACTTTCTGATTAGAACACCTTTGACTGGAATGACCTCTAGTAACCTTGTTTACCCCTGTCTAGCCCTGGCTATAGTCTAACGGGGTTGTTTAGACCATTAACACTCATCTCTAGACCTCCTATTTGGAAATGGACATTACATTCCTCCCTTCCTGAAATTTCTTGTCCTCAAGCAATACCAATCCAGGGTGCTGCAACACCTTCTCGCTCTTCCAAGTATCATCCTCTACTAGAATCCCTCTCCATCTGATCAAACACTCTCTGATGACCATGCTCCCTCCAATTGTCCCTCCTCGTCCAATGGGGGAAGCTCCTTTGATGTGTTGATGAATTGTCCCATCGCTTTCTTGAGGTAAGATACATGGAACACGTTATGAATCTTACTCCCCTCTAGAAGCTCTAGCACATAGGAAACCTTGCCTACCCGACGCATGATCCTATAAGGTCGATAAAATCTGGGCTTGAGCTTCTCAGCCCCACTCTTCTTTAGAGATGGTTGTCTGTAAGGTTGGAGTATCAAGAAAACCAAATCCCCAACCTCAAAGTTGTGCTCTATCATGTGTTTGTCCGCACTCATCTTCTGTCAATTCTATGTTGTCTGCAGGTTCTCTTTTAGCAATTGAGAATCTCCTGACTCTCGGTGATCCAATCCTTGGCCTTGGGAGCTCTGCTTTCCCCGAAAACTAAGTCTATCAAAGTCAGAGAATCATACCCGTACAATGCTCGGAAGGGTGTCATACCAATGGACATGTGGAAAGTGGTGTTGTAACAATTCTCTCCTAAATGCAACCACCTGACCCATGTTCTCTGATGTCCACCCACATACTTCCTCAAATACCCTTAAACCCACTTGTTGACGATCTCGATCTGCCCATCTGTCTGAGGGTGATAGTTGGTGTTGGGTGTCAACTCGGTCCCTACCAATCTAAACAACTCCCTCTAGAATGTCCCAATCAACTGGTTGTCCCTGTCGTTGATGATGTTCCTCGGCAACCTATGAAGTATGAAGATCTCTCTGAAGAATAAATCGGCTACCTGAACTGCGTTGTACTATTTCGGTATGGCATAGAAGTGAGAAAACTTGGTCAATATGTCGACCACTACATAGATGCAATCCTTACCCTGGACCTTGGGTAGGCCTGTGATGAAGTCCATCAATATGCTCTCCCATTTCTGCTATGGAATGGGAAGTGGCTGAAGTAGCCCTGTTGGAAGCATATGCTTTGACTTTTTCTGCTGACAAGTCACACACACACTGATGTACCACATAACTTCCTATCTGAGGCCCTTCCATGAGAACCTCTCTCTGATCTGCCTGTAGATTTTGAAAAACCCCTGATGGCATGCTAGTGGTGAATCATGCACTGTTGTGAGGATCTTCTTCTTGAGCCATGAATCTGGTACCAAGTAGACTCTGTCCTTGTATAATATGACATCATCAATGACCCTGTACCTATTATCCTAAATCTGTCCATCCAGAATCTCGCAAGCAAATTGGTCCTTGGAATATTCCACTAACAAGTGGGATTTCCAATCCGCTAAAATCTCCATCAAAGAACATGTTGCAGGTCTCCTAAATAGTGCATCGGCCACAATGTTCTTCTTCCCCTTGACATACTCTATGTCTAAGTCGGATGCATGTACCTTCGTCACCCATTTTTGTTGGCATTCACTGAGGTCCTTCTACTCAAATAAATACTTCAAGCTGTTGTGATTTGTTTTGACCATGAATTTGTTGTCCACCAAATATTGTCTGAATTTGGTCGAGGCATGCATGGTTTCCAGCATTTCCTTGTCATAGATGGAGTACAACATGTCAGGTTGACTGAGCTTCTTTCTCTCAAATAAAATGGGGTGTCCTTCTTGCATCAAAACTACCCTGATACCCTCGTTGGATGCATCACACTCTAATACAAATGGCAAAGTGAATTCTGGTAATGCTAACACTGGACATGTGCCCATGAATTCCTTCATATGATCAAAGGATTTCTATGACTCATCGGTCCAGATGAGATCCCCATGCTTGGTGAGATTCGTCAGTGGTTCTCCAATCTGAGAAAAGCCCCTGACAAACCACCTGTAATAGTTGCATTACCCAAAGAAGCTCCTCAACTCTGTTACATTCCTCGGCGTTGGCCAATCCAGAATGGCCCTGATCTTCTCCTGGTGTACCTGTACCCCCATGTGCACTGATGATGTGGCCCAAGTAAAGTAGCTATGTCATACCAAACTCACACTTGGACTGTTTGGCGTATAGTGACTGCGCCTCCATGATGCTCAATACCTCATCCAAGTGCCTCATATGCTCCTGCCATGTATTGATGTAGACCAAGATGTCATTGGAGAAAACCAAGACTCATTTCCTCAACAGATCCCTTAATATGTGGTTCATGCAAGACTAAAATGTATTCTATGCATTGGTTAGCCCAAATGGCATAACCAAAAACTCGAAATGACCAAAGTGACATCGAAATGTCGTCTTTTCTTTGTCTTTCTCTCGGATGTTGATCTGATGATACTGAGAGCATAGATCAATCTTCGAGAAGAAAACTGCCCCATGCAATTCATCCATCAACTCTTCAATGCGAGGGATAGAATACCAGTTCTTGATGGTTTTCTTGTTCAACGCTTGGTAATCAATACAAATCCTCATGGTACCATCCTTCTTCAGAACTAAGACAACTGAAGAAATGAATGGGTTGGTTCTCAGTCTGATGTGCCGCATCACTAGAAATTCCTGAATTGCTTTTTCTATCTCATCCTTGAACCTCCTAGGATGATGATATGGTGGTGTGATCATAGGTTTGGCCCCCTCCTCCAACTCAATGGTGTTCTCAAACCCCCTGTCAGGTGGTCTCCCTGGTGGAATCGACCCAAAAACATGTTGATGCCATCACAACAAGCTCATGATCTCTATACGATATTGTTGTCGACCCTATGAATCCTTCTGTGTAGTGATCAAGCACTCTACAACATATGCTACCTCCCCATGTCTAAATATTCTCTCCATCCTCTTGGACGAAACTATCCTGGGTTCTCTTGTTGACATGACCCTTAGAACAACCCTCTTCCTGTCACTGTCTATGAAACCCATCTCCAAGGTGTGGTAGTTGGTGGCGATTTTTCCCAAGGTGATCATTCACTGGACTCCCAATACAAAATATGTGTCAGATAGGTCAACCACATAAAATGTGTCTCTCACTATGTAGTTTCCTAACTTTATCTCCAAGTCTGGAACTTTGTCTAGACACTCCACTATATGACCATCTTCTAATGCAACATCAAACCTCTCAAACTCCTCTTTTCGAAGTGCTCACCTCAATACCAATGAGGCATCAATGAAGTTGTGGGTGGCCCCACCATCTATCAGGTCAATTTCCCGTTGTCCCTGAATAGTCCCTCTGATCTGGAGGGTATCATACCTGGGAACACCAGAAAGGGTCACTGTGACTACTCTCGTTGTTGGTTTCTGTCTGTTAGCCTGCTCATGAGGCTATGGCACTACTGGTGGGTGAGTGTCTGTCGGTGTCGGTGGTCTATGTGGAGGTTGCTCCTATGTCAGTGTTGGCTCCTCCTCTAAGCTAGTGGATCCACTATCATGCTCCTCCTCGTCATTATCCACACTGTTTTTTGCCACCCCTATATAATGAATCTCTCCCTTGCCCATGCACCCGTGGCCTAGGACCCAAGGGTATTTGTAGGTGAAGCAAAGTTTCTTCCTCATAAGCTCTCACCTCGTCTCATCATCCAAATTCTCCTTTCCCTTCCATTCTCTTTGGAATGGCTTCATGTCTCGGTCCCTCTACGGTATGAAGGGTTTAGTATTTGGTGCTGACTCTGCCAAATCTTTAGTGCGTGTGATGGCATCCTACAAAGTGTGAGTCTTATATGCCTTCACCTATCCTCTCAACGGTTCTGTGAGCCCTTCTATGGATAACATGATCATCGTGGGCTTGGATATATCTGTCACTGCCACTGCCACCCACTGGAACTCTATGATGAATGCCTTTGTTGTGCCAGTTTGTCTCAACTGGGCTATATCCATGAAATGGATCTTTGGATCCCTCTTGTCAAACATGTCCATGAGTCTTTGTGTGAACTCCCTATAGGAGGTGATGTGGTTGTGTCCTAAAGCCACCAGTCCGTGATGCCACCACTCATGTGCCTCACCCTTCAAGTGTAAGGTAGCGAAGCTGATGGCTTTTGTCTCGATCATTTAGTTGAGCTTGTAGTACGTGTCTAGATTTTGTACCTAAGCTCTAGTTGTGCATTTGGATGATCTATCAAAAGAAGGTATAGTGAGTTTACCAACCTTCTGGATGAAATCAATGTTATGTCCCTGCTGATGTTTTTGTCCTCCTCTCTGAGGCTCTTTGGGGTGTTTCATGAGCTTGAGTCCACAATACTCGACCAGGGTCATGTCCTGATTGAATTCATGGCCCAATGTTGCATACTCCCTCGTGTACTCTGCAATGTCCTCCACCTGCGTGGGCGGCCTCTGTGTTATCGGTTGTTGTGCTGCCATTGGGGGTGCCCTCTAGAAACTGGGGAACAATGGCCTGGGAATCCTCCTCGAGGAAGTATATGTGTGAGTAGGTGTCTAGGGTCTATTTCCATCCCATGAGTTCCCTTGTGCTTCATGTGGGGCTTGTGTGCCTGTGGTGCCCATTATAGACAATCTATCATCCATATGTGCCAAAGACTGAGTCACGACATGCTGACTGACTACCAGATTGTTGAGTACATGCATGAAGGTTGCCTCTGGTTCCATGGGGGCCTTACCACTTTCCTTCTGTCTCTCATATATGTCTACTAACATCCTCTCAGCCTCATGCTCTTCCCTTCTCTTTGCTTCTTTGTGTGCCTCTTCCTCTTCTGCTGAGTTGGGAGGGAAAGGAGGAAAATCGGGTCTAGGTCTTCTTTCCTTGCCTCTATTGTAAGTGACATATTCATCACCTACATGCTCATGACCCTCTGTGTCCTCTGTTGCACTCATCGTCTTTAGTCACAGGCTGGCATGATTAAAGCTCTGATACCACTGTAATATTCCTGACATGGCTAGTCTGGGAAATATTGCTAATTTGATATGTCTACTATAGATAATTCATTGTTACATTATAATTGATCATATAGATAGTAAATGAGACAAAAGACTGCAAATCTTATATTATGATATCTCTGTGAGTACAATGTGGAATGCGGTTGAGTAAAATAAATCACTCGGCTAGATCAAATGACAAGGATCTTAGCCAGAATACAATAGCAACTAAAACAATAATACACTATACTAGAAGGATGTTGTGGAATGCAATGGATGAGATTAAGATCTCATGCAGGCTATGATAGCTCATACGACAACTGCTACAAGTTTGGAAAGTTCGACTTGGTGGCTAAACCTCTCGGAATTTCCTGGAAACTATCCCAAATAGTGCGCCTTGCTCTACCTCTCAGTCCTGGTGACTTTCCGGTCCTCTACTGGTGTGTTTGGACCCCGAATGGATCCCTCTGGGGAATGTGCCCCTCTACTACTGGAAAACTACACCCTAGTGATTTCACAGTCGAAATCGACTAGCAAGTGTCTCAAACTAATCGCCTTGGCCTATTGTAAAATGGATCGAAAGGGTTTCTCTGGATTTGATCTGATGATTGCTCGAGAACCCCGAATGTGTCCTCCCCAAGTGTCGCACTCTTAATGTTTGGAAAATTCACCCTAGATGATTCCTCTATCGAAATTTGATGAGGAACCAGGAAAAAGATGTGCCTATCCTTCCTCTCAAATAGGTCGGAGGGGAATCTCTGAACTCTCCCTAAATGAGACAAGTTGATTCACTAAATATCCTCAAAAGTTGTGCCCTCTCCTTGAACAAGTGCACCCTTATTGCTGAATCTTGTAGAATTGTTGTTGAAGATTGATGGAAGACCTGTGTGATCTCCCCGGTGACGAGGGTGTGTCTCTCAACATCGAAATCAACCACTAGTGTATTCATCCTGGAATCCACTAAACTACCTCTCATGAGATGTGCCTTTCTCCTTAATGACAAGTCAAAATCTGCATAATGATGAATTAGGTTGATGTACCTTCTCTTATAGCTTCCTGAAACCCTAATTCATTGTTGAATTCTAATTTTAGCTCATTTCTTCTATTTTTTTCTCAAGTTGGCTTAAAATCACTTTTAGCCACCTTTATCTCAATGTCACTTTCCGATTATAACACCTTTGACTGGAATGACCTCTAGTAACCCTGTTTACCCCTGTCTGGCCTTGGCTATAGTCTAACGGGGATATTTAGACCTTTAAGCCTCCTCCCTGGACCTCCTATTTGGAAAAGGACATTACAAGTACCAAGAGGAAACCCATTGTAAAATGGAGCAGAGGTGCTTAACATTGAATAATCAAGAGTGCACTATCCACCCCTAAGAGTCGATTGTCATGGTCATGCTCTAGGTCTCATAGATCATGATATCAAAAATAAAAAAGAGTGTAACCTAATCTTATAATGGCCTCCTTTACTTATATCCAAGGATCGTTGACATGGCCAACTTTGATCACTAGGTCAAGCACCCCCTTTAGTCAACTTGGTTTGGTCAAAATTAATTACATTCCATCGATAAATACTTGTGGGTATTAATTATAAAAATATGGGCATTCACTCACAACACTATCTGACATTGGAATTCTCAATAACCTCTTCATTAGACTACTTGTTTGTGTTGGTGTTTTATATGTTTCTCAGATCTTGATAGTTATTGCCTTAAGATTACAAACAAGATTTACTTTTATATCATAGTCATCATAGAATAACTATACACTGAAAATCTCAATTATAGCAATACAACGAAAATAACAAGATCTAGAAATATTAACCATGCACAATAGCCACAAGAACACAAGAGTTTATCCTGGGAAACCCAACCTTGGAGGAAACCCAACAACCTTTCTATAGAAGAATTCAATCTAAGATATTACCAGTACATCACCATCAATAGCCAAAATACCATACAGAGAAGATCCTCCCCAAGGTTAGCGTCTCCAAGACCTAGCGCCTCAATAGAATGATCCAAAATAACTAAGCAAGAGCTTCTCCAAGTGTGGTGCACCATCCAAGATACCAGAAAACCAGAAATAACGAAATTAACAAAAACTGCAGTTGCAACTGCCTTGTGCGCACTGCAGAAGGAGTTGTCTGACTGTCCAAATGAAATGAGCCAATCCTATATTTATACTAATATGGGCACCAGTCTGGGGCCGACTTCTTATTTTCGTGTCTTCAATTTCTTTATTAATTTCCCATGGGTCCGACTTCTCTTCCCATGTCTTCAACTTCTTCCCGGGGTTTCCTGTAATGGTATAGATGGGTCTTCTTGTACTTTATTGTGGAGAATGACTACCCGAAGTTGCCAACACTCCCTCTCAATTAAGGAGACATTCTCCATAGTTGGATTTCTTTTATCATATAAAGGTTGCCTTCATGAGTCATGTTGATGTGTCATCTCCTCACATGCATTCCATCCCAGAAGTTGCATGTGATGGCATCTCGAGTCCATACACTCCTTGTCAAGAGAAAGACTATACATGGCCCATTCACCACTAGCAATGCCCCGTGGATGAATGAATCATTTACCCTTGGTCATATTAGCACTAACATAGCCTTGTGCATGACCAAACTGGGATAATGTATGCTCGATGCTATGGGCCATTCACTACTAGAAAAGAATCGTAAGTGAATAAATCATTCTCCCTTGGTCATATTAGCACTAGCATAGCCCTGTGCATGACCAATCTGGGAGAATGTCTCCATGATGCTATTGCCTCGAGAACATCAACATACCTAGGCCATTCACCACTAACAGAGCCCCGTGAGTGAATGAATCATTCTCCCTTGGCCATATCAGCACTAGCATAGCCCCATGCATGATCAATGTGAAAGAGTGTTTGCCTGATGTTATCAACATACATGGGCCATTCACCACTAGAAGAGCCCTGTGAGTGAATGAATCATTCTCTCTTGGTCATATCAGCACTAGCATAGCCTCATGCATGACCAATGTGGGAGAATGTTTGCCCGATGTTGAAACATCAACGCTCATCACAAGCCAAATCGACATGGATAATCCTATGTATCATCCTCCTCAACCAAATCAGCATGGCCACTTTGGGAGGATATTTTCAATCTACTCATCTATGGATAAGTACTGGAGCTTCACTAGTCCCTTCTGTACCATGTCTCGGATGAAATCATGCAAGAAGCTTCTGAAGTTGCACCACTTCACGACTTGCGAAACTATCTTTGACATACTCTGTCTCTGTTGTACTGAGTGCTACATAATCCTGCTTCCAACTTATCCTAGAAATCATAACTGATTCCAAGCTGAAGCAACACCCTGAGGTGCTCAATCTATCTACTGCACACCTGCTCAATCAAAATTTGTATATCTCTGCAGCCTCACTTCATCACCCGAGACAAACCATATCCAACTATACCATGCTTTGCTGCCACCCACTGGACCTACCCTAACTTCAACCAAATACTGGCTCAGGGTGCTCACTGCAAAGAAAATATCTAGCTTGGCATTAACCAGGTACATCAAGGATCTAATCTACTGCATGTACATCATGGGATCCACCAAATTTGAATCTGAAGTAGAATCACTCAATTTCTTCATATTTATCATCACAAGTGTAGTCATGGTCTTGCAGTCCATCATATTGAATATCATTACTTGATCCAAAATGGATCCAGGAAGGCCTAAAAATCAAAGTTATTGGAATCAGATGAAATCAGTGCCATTGCGTCGGGCTTGTCGCGTCGATTTCGGCCATATATTTTTTCCGAAAATGGACACCGTATGTGAAAGTTGTCGTGTTCTGATTGATTTCCCAAATAGGCAAAAAGTCAATTGGTCAAAGTCAATAGGTCGTATTGCTGACATCGGCAGTACGCCAACATTACCTCATAGTGACATCATGATGACGTCAGCAGGGACACGTGGCAACATGAGGAGGTGACATGTGTCACTCATTTTGGGCATTTTCAGACGTGATGTGGACCAGTAAAAAGGTGACATGTGGTATCGTATGGAGGTGACACATGGCACTGTACTGAAGCGACATGTGGTTGTATGGACACTTACGTGGCCCAATGATAGTCTGACACGTGGCAGTATGGATGACAGGTGGCACTGACCGAGCAAGTGACTGTACAGTACGACAGAGTGATTTGGTGCCAGGTGGCAGGCTCCGACCTTGACACGTGTCGTTTGACGTTGACTGGGTAGATGCGTTGGCAGGTTGACATGGCGGTCAACTGGGAAGCTGACTGTGTTGGTGACTGGACTGTACGATCCAATCACAGGGTGAAACATGGCCCAATCATAGGGTGCCACATTGTACCCTGGATTTCGCCAATGTGGGTCGGTTCAAAAATTTGTTTTTCCTCTGCTGGAATCAAACACTCGACCTCCTCCATTGCCCAAGTCTTCGGAACAAGTGCCAACAACCCGATCTACACATGGTTCTTCTTATACATGTGGCAGCATTTGCTTTTAAGTTGATGTGTGGCGAGTTTTGGGGATAAGCCCCGATCAACAAGGGCTAGCCTGACTGACCAGGGGCCATGGACCAGGGATGGACCGAAGGTTTAGGGCACAGATGACACTTGGGCATGGCCACATGCCTCCCTTGCGACTCGGAGCCAGGAGCTAGGGCGGATGAATAGGGGCTTAATTGTTTAGTGTCTAGTGTGTGGCGACATGGGCCATCTCATATGACCAAGATCCCGGGTAAAGGGGGCTGGTGCGCCCAATATGATACAAAAGTGGTTTTTAAACTATATAATATGATTTTATGCTTATTTTAGCATGTGTTAATGGGATTTTTGTCCATTATTGAGGATCTGGAGCCCTTTTTGAGGCCAAATCTTGGGGAAAAGTTGGGATTTGATTCTCAACTCAGATCCTATAAAAACCAGAGGTTATTGGAAACCTTGGGAGGTTCATAGATAGCAAAATGATGAATAAATTGTGAAGGTCAAGCCATTTTTATGCAGGGAAGCCATTGAGGAAGCAAACTTTGGAGGCCATTTCTGAGAGCTACGCTCAACCTTTTTCAGTGTTGTTAGTTGTGTTGGATTCTTGAGGTCGAGAAGAACACAACCATACCAGTTTGTAATCCATTTGATGCATTTCTGATGTACTTTTGAAGCATTGAATATGAATAAGAAAACCTCCCCCACTGAGACAAAAGCTTGGAGACGTAGGCAGCCTTGCCAAACTCCGTTAACAATCTTGTTGTTATGGTTTGTTGTTCCTTATGTCTATTTCTATTCTTTATTTTTTATGATGGTTGTAACATTCTTCCATTAAAATCTCCTTCCTCATTTAAGATTTTGAATGGTAATTTAACACATACTTAAAACTCAACCAAGTCTTTTAAAGATCAATTTTGGATCGAGTGGTATCAAAGCAGGTTGACAGTTGGTTGTTTTAGTTTGCATGATTACCAGGGAAAAGCTAAGTCGTGGTGAAGGTGAGCTTGTAGAAGGGGATCTTGAGATTGGATCGAGAAAGAGGGCATCTCAAAGTGAGAAGATGGCATCTGAAGAAGGAATGTCTCAGAACGAGATAGAGTTTCAAAAGACTTTCTTCACCATGTCTGAGGTGGTAAAGGTATTATGTGATTATTACTTGGAATGGAAGAGGCATTTTCAAGGGGAATCATCAAAACAAGACAAAAGTGAAGAAGGAGAGGACCCTCCTAAACCTCCTCCTTCACCTCCTTCATCTCCATCATCTTCTTCTTCTTCAAGTACAAGTGGAACTTATATCGCAAAAAAACATTCCCATAAACATAAGCATCATATGCCATTACTTAGTCTTGATGTGAAATTCGAATTGCCCATGTATGATGGTGAATTCAATGTTGAGAGGCTTGATAACTGGGTCAGGCAGATGGAAGTTTACTGCAGTGTGCAACAAATCAAAGATGAGGCAACCCAAATCAAATTGGCATTGCTTTGTCTTGCAGGCACAACACTCATCTGGTGGCAAAGTAAGTTGGAACATGGTACTTGTTATCGCACAATTTGTACTTGCCAAAAAGCCAAAGGCAAGTGGACAATAAATTGGCATAACATGAGGTTTTCCTATCACTATCACCTAAATAAGACACCTCTTTTTCTTTGGGGGTGAAAGCCCAAGGGAGACGTCCCCGATGACCTGGGGGTTTGAGAAGGCAAAGGTAATGGTATCAAGAAAAGTTGTCCCCTCTCACAAGTCACACTGATCCAAAAGTCCCAAAGGTTTGACAATATGAAGCAAATATATGCTTAAGTGTACCTGCCCAGAGCAAGACAACAAGAAAACAAGAAAACACTATTTTGCAAGTAATAATTGATGTTAAAGCTTCGTAAAACCTTGGACTTTCAATAAAAGCAATAAGTTGATGTATAAGATGAAGAAAACAAAAAATTATAACATCAATGTATGTATATTAATAGCTTCACAATTAAGCCTTGAATAAGGTTCAAAATGACCCAAAATGGTAATCTAGAATTAACAATATGCTAGCACTTGTCAAAAGCTAAGAAGGCAATGTAAATATCAATTTTAATAATTGCTTTTAGGAGATTTTACTGCTACAATATATGGATGTAGATTACTTTTGTAACAACAACAATAATGTTAGTAGATTAGTCTAATCTAGGGTTAGGAGTAGTTAGCAAATAGCTTGAGGTAAATAGTTTGGGGGTTGTTTTCATCAATCAACCAAGTATAAGGTATAAACCAGTGTCTTTAGGGCTAATGGAGTCACTTTTTGCAGTAGCAATTTTTAAGAAAACAAATGATAATGTGTGAACTAAAGACAAGAGGGAGAATGGTTGAGGTGTTGGTAACCCAAGGCCTCAATCACCAAGCCCTAGAAGGAAAACGACTACTAGGAAGTAGGTAACCCTAGGCCCTAGCGGTTTTCCTTCTTCTTTAGCTCAAGCTTGAGGTAAATAAAGGCTTGATGAAGCAATGGTGTTAGAGTGCTACAAAGGTAGGGCTCTAGCACATGCTTCAATGAATATGTCTTCTAGCAAAATCTAGTAGGTGGATAGTTATTGTGATAAGGACAATAACATGTGCTTAATCTCCTAGGGTTTTACACTAGAAATCTCATAATCTTAGTAAATGAAAAGTAAAAGATACAATAACCATTCAAAGAAAGAAGAATTGCAGATTTTCACTTACATTCACCAAGAATAATCTAGCAATATGCCCTAGTTGAAGACTTTCGACCAAGAAAATGCCAAAATACACCAAGACAAGCCTCCTCCAAGAGTTTCGCACCACTTAATTTCAACCAATAAGCCGCAAAGAGGCTGAATTTCATACCTCACTTGTGTGAGTGAAAGAATGATGAAAAAATACAAGGGATTATTCCCTTATTTATACAATCCAAATGACCTTTAATTAAAAAATTAGGTCAAAAGGCTGACATGGCCAGTTAAATCAAATATCCAATTTTTTTGGATAAAATTGACAAATTAAACCCTAAAATATGCAAAAGAGGTGACGTCATATCCTTCTAGGGTGACGTTGGGCCTCCTAAGTGAGACATTGGCCTCTACGAGCAAAATGTTAGGCTTTCCAAGGCCTCCAGATCATGCCACACGTGCCACTTGGCACACAACTGCCTCCATCATGTCCATCTGACGTTGGGTGACGTCAAGGGTCACAAGGGTGACGTCATGGGCCTTCCAAGGCCAACGTTTAGGGGGAAAGACATGACCCCCATGGGTCCACGCCTACCAAGGTGTTTCTGGTGGACCCTCCTCCTCTCTCTCTGGTGCAAGCCTCTGGTATATGTCTGCTCTTGGATGGGGTCTCAACATCCATCTAGTGGGATTTTATCCCTATGGAGGTCCGAGCTAATCATCTCCCCATATGTACCTGTCCGTCAGGCGTGGTCCTGCAACAACAAAAAGTACGCCCTCCATGGGCTCACAAGTCACAGGGATCATAACAATGTTAATCACATCTAATAATCAAGGCACCCAAACATGTGCATAAAACCCCCCTTTTCCCAGACAAGTGCTCAAAGACATTATGTTATTCTACAAGCCAGGTTTTGAGAGGGTTCCAAGACATCCTATTAGGCTAATTCTCCAAAGGTGTGGGGTGTTTCCAGGTGAAGACTAATCTAGGTCATGTAAGTGCATGAGATGGCATGGGTGATGTTTGGGCAAGGGTTGCAGTGATGACAGGGAAATGTAGGTCTTACCTGTGGGTGCTACTCTTGTAACTCATGCCCTAGTTAGTGGCCATTCATTTTAATCTTGGCCTTTCACATCTTCATAATTCAGAGGAACAATCTGATGGATGTAATCAAGTTATAGTCCTTATTTTTCTAAGGCAAAACCCATCTCTATAATGTTTGTCCTATTCGATCATATTATGTGATTTTTTAATATATTTTATTTTCTTAACTATTGAAATAAAGTTGAATGATCATAATGATCATATCCAAACTCTTAGTCTTTTTATTCAAAAGCTTGAGTAATTATGATAGTAATATACTATATTCTTATATTAAAATATAACATATACAACGATGTATTAAATATATATAGAGAAAAAAAGAAGAAGATAATTTAACTTAGTCATCTTGATATATTAGAATACAATATAACAATTAAATTATATTATAGTTCTTTAAATTTTAGTTTATAAAATTTACCTTTTTAGTATCAGCCAAAGGCGTAGAGGGACTATAGCGATCGATAATTCGTTGACTTCATATTAGTTTGTCCTTTGACTAAAAATATTTGCATAATATCTATTGTTGGAACTAGGGAACTAAAAACATTGAATTTTATATAATAAAAAATACCATGTATGTCATGATCTGATTGGATAACAGATTGGAGGTATTATTGCCAGCTTAACTATTCCCAATGTTTTATATGTTAGCATATCCACAATTTTTTATTATATACGGTCTTTCTGAATTTTTACTTTTTTCTTGAAATGTTTGGATATCCAAAGTTTTGAAGATAGAGAGTCAGTTTTTTATTAGTTAACTTCATATTAGTTTGTCCTTTGAATATTGTTTTTTACATAGCCTCTATTGTTCGAACTATTGTTACTAATTTTTTTTATTGTTATAAAATAATATAATAAATATTTTTTCGTACGTAACAAACCTGCCACACTGCATTATTTCTTAAATGTCTACATAACAATCCTGACAGACTTAAATGTTTACCTAGCATGCCTCACAACCTTAAATGTTTACTTAACATGCCTGTTACAAAACATTTTCCTCCATTTCTTTTTTATATGCAATGTTCTCTGCAGTGAATATGGGCAATATTGTTCTTCATCGACATTACTGGTTCACTGGTTCATGCTTGCTCCTTGCTTGTTCATTGTTTTCTTGTTTGCCTGTTGTTGTTGTTCTTATTTGTTTGTTAGTCTTATTATGTTTACCTGACAGGTCTCATAGCCTGAAATTTTTGGTTAACAAATGTGTTACAATACATTTTCCTCCGAATTTTTGGATACAATCTTGTGTGCAGTGAATTTGGCCAATATTGTTCTTCACCGACATTCCTGATCGGCTGGTTCGTTCTTGATCCTTGGTTCGTTGGATGCTATTTATTGTTGTTTGATTCAAATTTGCAGGTTTGAGGTCCTCCAGCTGCAGTTGGTCCTTTTGGTGCTTCTTCGTTGGGTTGTTATCTGTTGCTTGCTCTTGTTTGCTTCAACTTTGCAAGGTTGGGGTCCTGCATCTGCAGTTGGACCTGTTGTTATAGTTTGCGGGCTAGGGGCTACGCTTCTGTCCTTCTCCATTCACCCGTGGGTCTTGGTTTTTGCTGTTTCATTCTTGCATTGCTTGAGATGCCTGTTGCAATGCATTTTCGTCCTTTATTTTTTCTTCTGCAATGTTGTCTGCAGTGAATATGGGCGATATTGTTCTTTGGCGGTGTTATTGGTTCATTGGTTGCTGCTTGCTAGTTGCTTTTTGATTGGTTTCTTGTTTGCCTATTGTTGTTGTTATTGTTCTCCATTGATGGGTGGGTTTCATTGCTAGATTTACGTTCGTGTTCGTTCTTTGTTGTTTTCTATTTCCAGTTTGCAAGTGAAAAATTTAAATGTTGGAGATGTCTGAGTCAAAATCCTCTTCCAGAACATGTTCGTATGCGAAGAGAAAATTATATTTCCTTTTTTATATGTCAGTGGGTGTTCCAATTGCAGATGTAGAATGCCAACCATGAAAAAATGCAACTTCCTTAAATGTTTGCACAGTGGGAGGTATTTGCATGGTCCTTACAGTCTTACATGTTTACTTGCTAGGCCTCACAGCATTAAATGGTTGCTTGATAGGCGTGTTACAATACATTCCTCTGATTTTTTTATACAATCTCGTCTCCAGTAAATTTGGACAATATTGTTCTTCACCGAAATTCTTGGTTGACTATTTGATGCTTGCTCGTTGGTTCACTGGATGCTGCTTATTGTTGTTTGATTCAAATTTGTAGAGTTGAGGCCCTGCTTATTCATTTCCGAATAATCCATACCATTTTGCAAGCCACAATATGTGCGACTACTCTGAGAAACTGTATGGGTGGTTGAAACAACATCCTAAAATTACAGAAGTTTATATTTCAAAGTTTGTTGAACGACTTCTGGGTGTGGTAACAGACTTGACAGAAAGTCATATTCTTTATCAATGTTTGTTCACCGTCCTCTGGATGTAGTAACAGACTCCACATACAATCAAATTTCTATCGCTATTGCACATTTATTTCACTATTCCTATGCATATGATTGCATCTGGGTCGATGAGCTTGCCCCTCTTTGCACGAATATTCTCCTCCTACTTGAAGGTGGGTATATAACCAGGGAATGACGCTCTCAAAATTTTCTAATGCCTGCATCGACATGTAATTGGGAAAAGTTAGTGGGAAGGAATTCTGGATTATGGACTTTTCAACACTTTCTAGAGATTACTTTATACTACCGCCTTCTACATGAAATTTGGCGTGTTCAGGTAATGATTTGGTTTCTAAAAATCACCTTTTACTACCACCTTCATGTAATCATTTTATTTCATTCTTTAGAATAGACCTTGATGTAGTGGTGTATTCCAGAGCTGTTTCCATCCAATATCAATCTTCCTGCTATTTCCCTTGCTTTGAATAAGGATAATGCATTTCTTTTGTTGTAGTGGATCCGATATTTGAAAAAAAAAAAAAAAAGGAATTGCTCGATGCTTGAAGTAAAATCCTTCTTGGTCATAGAGTGCTTCCATCACCAACTTGCGTTTGCACAACTGCTTTTATTGCTACCTTCTTTATATGTCTTGGTGGTGGATCCTTCTATCCCAACCAACATGATGGAAATAAACTAGCTCTAGCTCTAGGGAATTTGATCGCTTCCGGGAATCTGAGTTGACTATATATTACTTTTGGTTAACTTAAAAAGGTCTATGTGTGCAACCTAATTTTAGACATAGAAAATACAATTTCTTGTTTCTTAAAATATAGAACAATGTATTTTTTTAACACATGACTGTTCGAAAAGTTTCAGGCATTGTTTGGGATCCACGTCCTTCAAGGATGTTAATTAATCACACAATTAATATTGCTTGTGCCAATGCAATTGAGCTGTCGTCCACCATGGAAATTGCATTAACACTGCAATGTCAGATAATAGATGTCTGACATGTACCTAATGTCAAGGTCATTATCGCACATGACACCCAACGTCCAAACATTTCTGGACTCAAAGCAACATTGTAGTCGTTGTGACAAAGCAACACTAAAGTCAATGTTCTTTGTAGGTCTTACAATCTTGCAGTCTAAGTGCTTTGACAATGAAAACCATGCTTGTTCACCTCATTGTCGCACTGTAGTCAATAGCATTGTTCCCATTACCACCGTGAGTGTCGATGTTCGAAGCCGAAGCTATCTGGAGCCTGGAGTCACTGCCAGTGTGGATGCCTGAAGGTGAAACTACCTGGAGTTTGGGATCACGACTTCTTACACTTCACATTAGTATCAGTAGTGATCGAAAGTTGATTGTATGTTGAGTCTGTTACTACATCCAGAGGTTACTCAACAATCTTTGACATAGAAACTGGTTGTCTGTCAAGTCTGTTACAACTTTGGCATAAAACGTTGTGTAATTTTAGAATGTTGATTCAAACGCACATACAGTTTCTCATGTTCGTGAGTATCCAATTTTATAATTTCCTTCTGAGTATATTCGGGCATGGAGTAATATTTTGCATCAGTTCCAAATATTCCAGACCATTTTGCGGGCCACGATGTTTGCCACCCCTATGACGAAAGATATATTCTGATGTGATCTGCAACATTTGATACACTTGCTAGATCTGTGTTGCTGGAAGAAGCTATGTACTTCAACAGAGGAGCATTTTGCAAGTGACTTGGATGTCCCTTGCAATTTACAACAATAAACAAAGAAATTCAACATACAAATCTTCAGGCAGGCCTTTCAACCAAACAGATGATCGAATACAAGGAGAATAGCAGTCACAACATACTTGAATTTTTTTTGTGTCATCTTTTGTTGGCTAACAAGATTTTTTCCCCCAAAGGTGACGTGACATAAAACCACTCCCTTGTCTTTGAGTTGGGCCTGAATCACATCTCTAAGTTGTCTCAGATGTCGATGACCATGATCATTACAAGGAAGGCACCTTAAACCCCAAGTTTTCGACGATAGAGGGAAATTAACACTTAGCAAAGTATGGAATGTTGAATAACCAACTAATGCAGGCGGGCCATATCTAAAAGAGACAAGCTATTCAAAAACATGGGATAGATCTAGCTGGCAGCACGAATGAAGTCCAAGACCCGAAATTGATATTCAACCCGTTGTTTTTTACCAAGCAAGCATTTGATGATCAAGTTGAAGTCTATAAAATACTGTCTACAGGTTTCATTGTTGTACACATTTGTTTTTTTTGTTGGGGACAGCCCCAATCACAGTCATTATGGCAAATGAATTTAAATTTTAGAGAATATCTGTTGAACTTTTTCAAGACAACTATTTTGGGAAATAATCTCAGCTGTATTTTGTAACCCAATTTATCTGAATATAGAATATTTGAGGTTTTTGTATGGTGTTTTCCAATCTCTTGTATTGTTTTTTATTTTATTTTGTACTTTTTTTGTGTGTGTGGTTAAACATGGATGACAAGTTTTTCTTTATCCTGCCCATCACTTCGATTTAAATAAAGGCTACTATGTTCGCTCCTTACATTTTACATGGAATAATAATTTTTCATAGGCCATACTTATGTGGCGTCCGCCCTATACTTAAGAAGAAATGGGAGGACTCGTCCTGCTTTCATTCTTCGGGGTCCCGCAAATAGAATGAATTAATGACTCTATTTCAACGAGGCAACTTAGGTGTTGACGTAATGTTCCTGTTCAATATTTTGCATATATTACAACTTCTTCTATTTGATAATATTCATGCATATAAAAAATGTTGCATCATATGTGTGTGTGTATATATATATATATATTATTTTTCTTTCTTTCTATTGCTTATGGGTTTCAACGAAATTTGCGAACCGAACAACATCCTGCAAATTGGAAGATGCTTTACGTTTGGACCAGAAATAATATATTAATATATATTAATATGAATACTATTGGAATAAATATAAACACTTTCTCTTTAAATTTTCCTTGTTTTCTTTCCCTCTATTATCCCTTTGTGGTTCTATATTTAGTCACATTTCTATGATCACGACCTCTAGGATTTGCGGATTGGTAGATGCTCATCTTTATCTATATATTCACACCATGATCCTGACCGACCGCGGTCCCTTTAAATACTTATCCAATTATCTGACCACCGGGTCTCGGGTTTGCAGTATCCAACACTTATGCCCCCTGTTTTGTCATATACATTTTGCACCCAAAAGACTTATGTGATCTGCAATTTATGCTTTTACTAGTGAGAATCACCAGGGGTTCGAAAAGATTGGCATTAATAAACGAACATAAGATGTTGTTCTGTGAGATACTTAGCCCTTTTTCCCTTTTCTTCTTCCCGTATATTATCTCTTTCTGGTTATATACTTCGTCACCTTTCTATGATCGCGATTTCCCGGGTTTGCGGGCTGACAGATCTTCATCTCCATCTATATCTTCACATGACAAGTCCAACCGACTGTTGTTCCTTTCCATACTTAGACAATTTTATGGCCGCGGTTGTCGGGTTGGCGCTTTCGAACTCTCTTGCTTCTTGTTCTGTGATATACATCTTGCACTCAAAACTTTCATGATCTACAATTCCACCACAGACTCCTCGGAATCGCAAGCTTCACTCTACCAGGGTTCACAAAAGTTTCAAAGCATCTGTCGTTGCCTTCCATCCCCACTAAATTTGCACCCTTCCCAATGCACATTAATTATGGTCTTACTAGTGACAAGTGAACACACTAGTACAAAACAATTGGCATTAACAAGAAAAAAAACCTCGAGGACATCTCCCAATAACACGCATTAAACCGCCATTTACAGTACTCAGAACGATCGTCGTTCCTTTCTATACTTAGCCAAATTTTTCCACCTCTCCTGTGATATACATCTTGCACCCAAAAAATTCCCTGATCTACAATTCCACCCCGGGCTCCTCCAACTTTCAAGCTTCAGTTTACCCGAATTCATAAAAAGTTTCAAACCATTTATGGCTCTCTTCCATCCCTGCCATAATCATGCCCTTCCCAATTCACATTAATTATTTTGGCCTATAAATTAACTTCCATTGTTCCGTGACCTACAAATAGCACCCAGACCTCCGCCATATACAAATTGACTGCTAGACTCCGACATCGTCCCCTCTTCCATGTTACACATTATGCATTCAAATGTTCCGAGCGATACAATTTGACCGTCGGGGCCTCACGTCTTCTAGGGAGACCTTGTCACCCTATTTTGGATACTCGGGTTGGCCAGTTCACGAAATCTCCAATTCCTAGTCATTGTTTCATGTGTCGGCCATCCTCGTACTTCTTTCCAAATATGCAACAATTTTTTTTTAACGCTAAGACGTCATCATGAAACAACCGTAAAGATCATCATTAATAAGCAAAATCCCCGAGGACTAACTATCCCTACACAACTTGTCCAAAAACATGCAGAGAAGATCTTTCCAGATAATGGGAAAACTATTACAAATTTCAATATATCAGCGAAAACAAGTCCGGGCTACCGTTTCTCTATTCTATACTTAGACACTTTTTCGATTGTGGGTTCCTAGACTGACGGCCTCAAAATTGTGTTTCGAATCTTCCGCGACTTGCAAACAATGCCCGGAGTTCCGCGATATACAATTTGTTCGCTAGAATGCCCCGTCACGAGCCCGATCGTCCGCCATTCCTTTCAATACTTAGCCGCAAGTTGGCTATATCTCCATGATGTGGTACATTTACTGTGTATCAAGTCCGGCCTACCGTTTTCCTATTCCATACTTAGACACTTTTTCGATTACAGGTTCCCGCACTGGCGGGCTTAGGATTGTGTTTCCAATGTTCCGCGACTAACAAACAGTACCCAGAGTTCCGTGATATATAATTTTCCTGCAGGAATGCACCATCATGCCCTCTTCTATGTTACGCGTTCTGCGGTCAACACTCCCAAGAGGTACAATTTGACCCTCGGGCCCTCACCTCTGTTGGTTGTATCTTGTAGCCCTATTTTGAAGCGCCACAGACCGCTTTCGATAATTAGCCATTCCTTAATTGTTTTTGCCTGTCCCCTCCACCTTCCTACTTCTTTCTGGATATGCAATTGGCAAGCTTTAATGCTAACACTTTGTCATGCATGAAACTTAAACGTGTCAATAATGAGTGAAAGGCTTGAGGAGATCTCCCACACTTTTTCCATATACAAATTGACTGTCGGACTCCCATATCATTCCCTCTTCCGTGGTACACATTTTGCACTCATGTTCCGAGACATACAATTTGACCCTTGGGAAGTCACGTCTCCTGGGGAACCATTGCCACCCTAATTCTGAAGCTCGTTCGACCACTTTCCATACTTGCCCATTTCATGGAATCTCTTTCGTGGATCCTTGGGTTGGCGGGTTAACAAAATCTCGAATTCTTAGTCATTGTTTATTGTGCCCGCCACCTTCGCACTTGTTTCAAAGTATGCGACAACCAAGGTTTAATGCTAACAGTTCATCATGCAACAATCGTACAGACCACCATTAAAAAGCAAAAGGCTTGACGAGACAATCACATTGACTATTGCCATAGAACTTGCCGAGAGACATGTAGAAAAGATCTTGCCACATAATGGGATATATATTAGAAGTTTCAATATATTAGTGAAAACGAATCCACCCAACCGTTTCCCTATTCCATACTTGAGCCACTTTTTCGATTGCGGGTTCCCGGACAGGCGGGCTCACGATTGCACTTCCATTGTTCCATGTCCTGCAAACAATACCCGAAGTTTCGTGATATACAAATTTCCCTTTGGATTGTCCCATCATGCCCTCTTCCGTGTTATGTGTTTTGCACTCAAAAACTTTCGAGACATACAATTTGACCCTCGGGCCCTCACCTCTAATGGTTGTACCTTGTAACCCTATTTTGAAGCTTGCCCGACCACTTTCAATAATTAGACACTCCTTAATTTCTCTTTACTGTCCCCACGACCTTCATACTTCTTTCTTAATATGCAATTAGTAACCTTTCATGCTAACAACTCACCATGCAGGAACCGTCAACATTGTCATTAATGAGTGAAACACTCGAGGAGATATCTCATTAATACACATTAAACCAAGATCTGCGGAGAGTTATATTATCCCTTCCGATTGTTCATCTCAAACACGGGTCGTCGCATTGGCCCGTTCACGAAATCTCCAATCCTTAATTGCTCATTGTCGTACCTGCCATGTTCGCACTTCTAGATATGCAATTACTAGTCTTTATTGCTAACAACACATCATGCAACAACCGACAAAATTGTCATTAGTGAGCGAAAGGCTCGAGGACATCTCCCATTCACACGCATTGGACCAATATTTGTGCAGGGTTATATTATCCCTTCCAACTCTTCATTTCAAACATCGTCTAGAGAAAACCAACGTTCTCTTAAACTTATGGCAGCAGTTTGAAAATAGTTCTATGGAGATACAATGAATATCTTCGGACGCGAGGACCAGGAATTCTAGTGGTCCAGGGCATACTACTACTATTCATCTTGTTCCGCCCAGAACAAAGTGATTTGGACCTCTGGAATCGCTTGTGCAGGCTTTGTCCCTGAGGTTTTTGACTGTAAGGAGGTGGTCTCTTGGTGCGTCGAAAAATATATTTCAAGCCAAAGAATTATTCCATTTCGCGACCATTCTCCTGTTTCTTTGACACCTCAGGTCTTCCGCAAGATGTTAAGATTGCCAGAGCCAACATTGACATTCAGAGGACAAGACTGCAAGCAATTCCTAGAAAAACATGATAACGGGTTGGACCTCTTACCCAAGTTCCTCGAAGACCCGACAACAGTTCCTGAATATATCACAAAGTTGCAGGTCAGTTCCTTTAGAAATCCATTCCGGGAAATTGCTTGGTTGTTTACAAGAATAACGAGACAAGAATCCACGACAAGCATTTCCCGTATAGTTCTTTATATTTTGTACTTCACAGTCAAGGAACAATTCACTTTTGATTGGAGGAAGCTAATTTCCATTTAAATATGTTCCCAACTATCACGATTCAAAGAAGAGAATAAATTTTATATGTCATCCTACTTGATTTTTGCAATAGTGCATTGTTGTCCGTTTCCAAAACTGTCTCTGTCCAAGAAAATAAACTATGAATTCGACCCAGTAACATTCTGGTACCAGGCCTTGTGGAGGCACAAGGCCTCCCATTGTTTTTATGAGGTTTTTAACGACTTTGTCTCAATTTTCAAAGATTTATTGTTAGGAAAGGATTCTCCCCGGATGTCTGGCCAGGTAACCAAGTTTTTGGACAGGAAGGGGACACTTGAGCGAAAGGAAAATTACAGTGTAATAATGATCTTCAACTCCAAGAAAAATCTTGCTTTCCTTACATGTCACATCACAGACAAGATGTATGTTATATAAATAACAAGGAAATGCAACCACTGGTTGCATTTTTTCCATGGCAAGAGAAAAAAATAGTTCATTCCTCTACCTTGGAAAGTCAAGGACTTCGTGTGCAGAAACATCAACAAGATTGACGAATTTGCAGGCCATTTCAAGAACATGAACCTACAATTTGCTGAAAGGCTAAAAGGGTTCGACCCTAATGGGATTTTTCGAGAACATTTACTATCAATTGGCTTCAGCATCTATTTTATCCATAGACGCTTGACCGAAGACAAAGATAGTGACGAAAACACTCCTGCTTCTGACGAATGCGGCGTAGAGACATTGCAAAGCACAACTGAATTGTACAGACAATAGGGAAAAGGATCTGGTGAGAAGAGTGTCCAGTCCCCGACCAATACTCCCAAGAGCACAACATCATGAAGCATTGCTTCAACGACCCACCCCAGTAAGAAAGCAACCCAAAAATCTTCAAACGAAGGAGGAGATAAGAACCCTCCTCACAGAAAAATTGATAGTTCTCACAAGATTCCACTGATGAAGAAGAGAAAAAACATTGTAGGGCAGGCGGAAGAACCCAAAATTGAAAGTGAGCACATGTAACTTGAAACTTCTGTGGATGTCCTATTGCGCAAAGTTGATCCGCCGGTGGACGCGATGCAACATAGTTCCACAGTGGAAATAACTGAGACTGACATTTTTTATGAAGATGAATCCTTCATATTCCAGAGCGTTGTTTTTGACAACCAATCTAAAAATTTAATCATTGAAAAGAGAGATGTAACAAATAAGAAAGGAAAATCTCGTTCAGAGATTAGCTTTAGGAAAATGCAACCGTCCCAAATCTCCTGATTTCACCGCGCAACCGTTGATGCTCTTGATGATTCCATTGGAGGAATTGAAGTGGAGAATGCTAGACTGAACGACCGAATCAAGGAATTGGAGGAGGCTTTCATTGCTACCCGAGTGTTTGCCAGTCCTTTAGCAAAAATCGTGCATGCTACCCCTTCAGCCAAGCTAAAAGGATCCTCCAACGTCCTCACATCCTGTAGAGCCTTTGTGGAGAAGAACATCAAGAAAACAATGGAGCTAATTACTAATGGGAGACATCACAAAATATAGCTTCCTTTTGAAAGAGGGAAAGTGATTTGCACAGACATTTGCAGTCGAATTTAAAAAATGAAGAACGTTTCTATGAATAGATGGTGACCCTTTTGCCAACCATGTCGTCAACAACTCAGATCTGAAAATAAGACAAGAGGATCTCCCCTCCCCAGAGTGGATCAAACAATTAAAAGCATGCTAGAAAGAGAAAGTTAAGAACCTCTAGCTCATTGTCGAATCATGTGAACAAGCCATATCAGAGAAAGAAGAATTATTCTGAAACCTAACCCAAATAGACTTAGCCGGAAGTACCAACGAGGTTCAAGACCCAAACTTAATCCTCAAATCATTTTCCTTGACCAAGCAAGCCTTTGATGAACAACTTGATATTTTAAAGGGGTTGTCCTTAGAAAATTTTTACGACATCCTTGAATATGGTGAAGATGACGTCCAGAACTGGCTAGTGGACTATTCGACACACAATGAAGAAATTGAACAGGCTCTGCATAGTATTTCTATGGATCTAAGGAAATTAGAAAACGAGCTTTTCGACATAGAAATCTGGGATTAAATCAATGTGCCCCCCATGAGAAGCTACATTGAAGAATGGCTCCAACGGAGAATGGACAAGCTCACTCACAAAGGGCGAAAACCGATTGGCACGATTCTAGTGGTCATCGACGAGAGCAACAAAAACGCATCGGCTTCATAGTAAGTCTATACTAATCACATCTTGCTTTCTTTATCAATCCAGTTATTCTACCTCTTTAAATAGAAATCTCTAACCAAAGACTCATAACTTCCAATTTCTTCTTTTTCAGGTGTTCCTCTCTACCGTCACACACTTCTTCTTTCTACAGTCTTATTTCTTGTACTTATTTCTTTTATGGTCCATGGGAGCCCAAATCCCAATCTATATGACAAACACATTTAAATTTCCAGAAATATGTAATAGACATTATTAATTTTTGATCAATTTCAAAGAAAACTAATTCGGGAACAATTTTTGTGTGCTGCTTTCAGAATGCTAATTTTTTTTCCTTCAACTATGCTGGATGTCAAGAAATTGTGTTTATTATATTTGAATGTTTAATGTGTGTGATTCCTGGTCCTTTTTTTTCCAGGAACCTTTATTTCAAGTCATCGAGACATAAATTTTCTAAGTCCCATGTTTGAACTATACATACCCCAGGGAAAAATTGCCTCGTTCGCATATTAACCTTGGGGGTCATCTACCAGCCCAATGTCTTATGGTTGGCTTGTGACACACTGCCACGAGTCATCCTCTACATGGATACCGGTTGTACTTCAAGCTGCTTCCCACGTGTCTCTGCTCGGTCCCGCCATAGCAATGCATTTATTCCCATTCCAACTTGACAGGGACTACACTGCCATGCAACACTTGTTTTAATATTGTCATTTAGATAACTGTGAATTTAGTTTATATGAAAAAATGGAACTTTAAGAGTTAGATTAACTTTTTTAGGACAAAATTCTATTTTAATAAGTATATAATTTATGACTTTGATCAATTCACTTTATTTATTATATTGGTCAATAGGTAGGTTATATTTAAGGATCAATTTCGTTTGAATTTCAATTTCAGTTAGTTGATTAAATTTTATAATTTTTTCTAAAGTTAAACATTACAAATATAAAAATATGAATTTATAAATGTGTAAAAAATAAATTAACTTGCATTTGATTGGTGGAAAGTGTGATATATTTTCATTTTATTTTTGTTGGCATTAGGTTAAAAAATATAAATCAAATTTTCATTGCATGTGTTTATGTCATGCTCTGAGTGCTCTAAAAACTGACATCAACACTTGTTTAAGGCTTTGAACACATACTAAACAATTTAAACATGTGGACTTTGGGATTATAGACATGCAAAGGTTGACGAGACAATCATATTTTTTGGACCTTGCAAAGAAGATATCATTGGGATGAAAAAGATTTTGGTTGTGTTATCGCACAAGTTGTACGTTCGGCAAAGCCCGACCCAAACCACAAAATGGCAACAACTAAGGGAGCACCTACCCACTGTCACCTTAGATAGGTATTCTCGTCACTTTATAGATGAAGTGACCACCTTAAGGGGGGAATCTCGGTGACCCTTGGGGGAAATGAGACAGAAACTGAGATGATGAGAAAAATTCCCCTATAGGTCAAGTTTCTATATGGAATATGGCTTTGATGGCACGTCTCGGAAGTGGTTTAGGGTTGCCAAGTCTTTGGGTACCTATGGAAAGTGTTTGTACCTGCCCGAGACACAAGAAAATCCAAGTATGCACATAATATGTTAAGTGGAGAAGCAAGTTAAGCTTGTTGTTCCTAATTGCAGCAGTAAAAAAAGATATATATCAGCAATGAAATCAAGTAACTACTGCAGATTAAACCACTTAAAGCATCAACGATTAGTTGAGTTATGAAGCATAAAACATGTAGATAATTTCTCAACACTTTAGCACAACTTTAGTGGTATTAGATGGTTGTTATGAAAAGTTTTCAGAGTGTATTTATGGCAGCCAAGTGGCTGTAGCAGTGATTTGCTACAGCAACAACTTTTGACCATGAAAATAAACAAGTAATCCAACCAAAAGTTCACCAATCGGCAGCACAATGAAAACAATGGGTTACTAGCAAATTCCCACGGTCAAATTGCAAGTTAAAGTTAAGAAAAGTAGATGATTTGCTGCAACCCTAATGGTTGTAGTTTTTTTAAGTTGTTATAGCTCTAAGAAGACCAAGAGAACTAAGACGCCCTAGAGGATTTAGCAACCTCAAGGCATCCACAAAATATTGCAACTTGAACAAGATTGATATCTCACCAAAATACGTTTACCAATGCAAACATTTTATTTCTCCAATGCAAAAATCAGATTAGTGCCTTTAAAATTTAGGTTAATGGAGTCTTTAAAACACGATTTGGATCAACAAAGACCCTAGGGGTGTAAAACTTATTACTCCCTAGGGTATGTGGACCAACTTCAAAGTAGATTCAAGGAGGGTGTACATCCTTGTACTCCTCCAAGATACTTTGTAATAAAATACTTGTAAACTAGTAAATGACAAGAACTTGATGAAGGGTGTTTGATTATACTCCTCCTATGGTTTTTAATCCAACAATATTATGAAATAAGAAACAACAATGCATATTTTCCTTACCAAACAAGAAGATTGCAAGACCAAACCCTAGTTTCACCTAGATCAAACCATCCATGAGCAAGAACAAGAGCTTCCAAGAAGTGTTCACCACCTAGCCTTACCCATTCACCAAGAGATTTCACCAACATTCATTTGCAAGAGAGAGAGATACCAAAAATGCCCAAGAGGGCACAAATTTCAGCCACTAGTCTTCTCACAATGGGAGAGCTATGATAAAATGAAATAGAGTTGATCTCTATTTATACAAAATGCTCTAAAACATGTTTGTCCACAAAAATTAGGGTAAAACACAAGATAGGGGGTCAACAACCCTTATCTTCCCCCTTTACAAAAACAATATTATTTAATTCATGTTTTGCACATAAGAGAAACCCTATAAACTGTTGAAATAATGTAACTGCGAAGAGCATTCTTATTATTTTGTTATTGGATTAAATCCCCATTGTGGATTAATCATGTCATTATTATTATTTTTATTATTAGGTTAATCCCCATTGAGGATTAACTAAGTCGGTAATT